>JAHHFK020000353.1:0-81626 GCA_024533555.2 Aedes koreicus | reverse complement strand
AAACTTTCCCACCATGATGATCCGGTCAGCGGTAATGGGTCTAGGATGTTCATTAAGAGTCGAGTGTGTCTATGGACTGGAGAATTTTCTGAATGTTCTCCCAGAAAACTACGCTAATGGAAATGGTCATCAATATCAATAATCCTAGATTGATGTGGTGATAATATAATGGAGGCAATTACGGTTAAAGTAAGTATGTGATTGTCTTGGGAATGGTTATGGTAGTCTTTTTTTTCCCTAATGGATTAGAGCAGAGTAAGGCCTTATTCAACAAGTCATTAATATATATGTTGAATCAGAAATTTATTGTTACGGCCACATACATTGTTTCATTTCTTAATGGAGTACTTTTTGACGCATGGGGCTCAGAGAGCGAGAGAGAGAGCAGAAAAAATAAACCCATATAATTGAAATGTAGTCACTACTATTTAAAGAGCTCTGAAAAGGTACAAAATCAATTTGAAAATGTCCGCAAAAACTTACTATCTTATTTGAGTCACTTAGACCAGCAACAAGGATTGATGAATATTTTTAAGGTTACTTGCAAAAAGATGGAGTCAGAATTTTGACCTGGTGTAACTTGAAAAATACACGTCACTCGAACCCAAATTTAAGAGCCTCATCAAGGTCAAGATACGCGGACCATGGCAACAACTGGTGAATGGACATCGCGTGAAACGTCGATGAAAAATCTTTGAAACACAGTGCGTAGATTGCGATACCGAACTACGAACAACGAGTACGAGGAGTACTCGGACGGATGATCAAGTTCACGCGAAAAGTTTGTCCAGATTCAGTGCCGGCATGGATGATTCCTTGCGAAACCAAGAATTCGATAGATGAGACCAGCAAACCCTTTCCAATAGTAGAGCTGTACCTACCTTGCGACGTATCAAACTTTACGATTTTGCAAAACAAGTTCATTGGAGAACATTTCGAGGATTCTTGGTCACTTTGGCCACATCTGATTTCCCTGAGGAAATGTCCACAGTTTCATCGTTTCTGAAACATAGCTTGCGCCCCCGGAGAAATGGCCACTTTTTTTTTCCCCCCCCCATTCCAGAGGTCTGATTTCCTTAGAGAAATTTTTTTTTTTTTGACTGATTCGGAAACCCATTTCTTGACCTGTCAAGCTTCATGATTTAGCAAAGTTCACTAGTTAATTGGAGGATATCCCGAAATTCTTTGTCACATTTCAGGGTATTTCGGAGATGTGATTCCCCGGGGGAAATGATCTATTTTTAATCCATTCTGAAATCTAGCTTCCGACAGGTCAATTTTCATGGTTTTGCGAAACGACTTCATTGAAAGACATTCAGAGAAATCTGATCAAGTTACCCTAGTGACACAGTTATCATAAATTGGTTGAGGCTCTTTTCTTCTGACTAAAATTAGTCACATAGAAGTAACTTCAACCGGTTTGTGACAAGTGGGTCACTACGGTAGTCACAATCTGGTATTCAGGAATTTTCTTAATCACTTTTATATTCGGTAATTAATTGACGGTGAAACTTTATTTTGTAGTTATTCTTTCTTTAATGTTTGTATTTAGGGATTTTTTGTAATTATTTATTCAGCCATTTCTATTTTGAAGAACTCTTAGAACAATGTCTTTGCTGTACGATCATTTTCTTATGATCTACGCATACTCTCCTGCCACATTGTGGCAAGCTACCGATGTTTTTTCAGTTTTTATTTCAAGGACAGAGTGAACAACGTTATTCCTCCCTCTAAATCCTTATTTCTCTAGTCTCGATATTTTCGCAGTCACTGCAACGATACATTTTTTTTCCAGACTGCTGCAAGTAGTCAATTTGCATTTTTCATTTTGCGCGCTTTTCTCACACACATTGTAAGAAGATGTGGGGTTCGACGTGCCCATACAATGTGTGATAGTTATCGGTAAAGGTGTTCATATGACCTTCTCCATCGGTGTGAATTCGGAAAAGCTGCGTCCAGCCTCTCACGTGAGAAATGCCAAATTTTTTTTTTGCTAGCCATTCAGTGGAGTTTTTCATAGAAAGGAAGACAGAAGGATTTGCCCATTTCAACAAAACAAACAAATTATGTATCGAGATGTCTACCAAATTTTCAAATGGCACTCCCCCCCATACATACATAAGCGCAAAAAGCCCCCAATAAGGTGCAACATCATAAAGGCGGGAGCCAGCGCCGGTAGCTATCAGTTCAATATGATCTCATTAGAAGATTATCCCGCCGGCGCGGGTAAGCGTGACGTTCTTGGCAAACTTCCAGTGGGTCTGGGTCCAACCCCAGTCGACGTCGGTGGTTTTTCTGAGGCGAAAAAATCTGGGCACGTCGTCCTTCGGAAGGGAAGTAAAAGCCGTTGGTCTCGGCTCATATTCACGAGTCGTTAGGTAGGGTCCAGGTGGTGGAGTCGTCTTCCCGGTGTCGGTGATTGTCACCATGTGAGGAAATAGGGCCGACGTAAAATAGAGAAAAAAAAGATTATCCATCTGCTCTACCACCCTTTATCCAGTTTATCTTTATCTTATATAAATATTCAAAGGTGCACACAAGGAATATTTTATTCAGTCGTTAAATGTAACCTAAATTTGAACCTAAAATCTCATACAAATTTCAAAAGAAATGTCGCTCACTACTGAAATCCAAAAATTATTTGATTACCACAACAGTTTTGGAAATGAATGTTTTCATTACAGCAGGAGAGGACGTAACCTCTCGTACGATTTTCTTCTCACTGAATCAGTTTTTGCAATGATTTCTTTCTTTAGTCCATCTACGTCGATGTATGTCTAAAATGAAATAAGAATATTCATTGGAGCAACAATGAGGTCCTGAAATAAAAGATATGTTTGTGCAAACGTCCCTTAAACATGTCCTACCCTACCAGTCAAGCAGTTACTGTTGCTGTAGTGTATTTATATTGTTAGCAATAAAACAGTTGCTTCTAAGGAGTGTATCGAATATAAGCTATCCACATACATTTGCGTTGTACGCATGTATTTGTGATGATTTTTTATGCTCTGAACACTGCATGCTGTGCGTTTGACTGTCAGCTTTCTTTTGTTTACTTGTTTGTGCGGTTCAAATTCTGCGTTTTCAAAAATGTCGCGTATTGAAAATGAAGTGAAAATTAAGGTTCTGAACACATGGCTAAGTGAGAAGGGTATTACTATGCGAAAATTGGCGAGGCGGTTTGGAATTCATCATGCGAGTGTTAAAACTATCATTAATAAAGTTTGGGGGAACACTATTTCTTGGATGACTTAACACGTACGTCCCCAACCCCTCTGAAACAGTAAAATTCAAATTTAAAATTGATGAAACTCCATCGTTAGCGATCGGATTTTGATGCGGTCTTTTGCAATAGATCACAAAATTATCCTTATGTATAGATCTGTACTGGTTATTCCAAAATTTTCCATAGTTTGGGATTCCAAGGTGGGAGTACTGGGGTAAGTACCTGTCCAAGGATGGTGGACAAAATATGTTTAGATGCGAAACATGGCATGAGGCACATCAAACTTCATGATTTAGCAAAAATAGGTCATCAAAAGATATTTTGAGGATTTCTGGCCATACTGGCTACTAAAAGAAGCCCTCCGGGATTCGAGTTCCTCCGGTAAAGTGGTCATATTCAAATCTTATCCAAAACCTGGCTTGCGACATATCAAACTTCATGATTTTGCCAAACTAGGTCTTCGGAGGTCATTCTGAGGGTATCTGACCATACTGGCTACTTAGGAGGCCCTGCGGAATCCGAGTTCCTCCGGGAAAGTGGCCAAATTCAAATCGTTACCGAAACCTGGCTTGCGTCATATCAAACTTCATGATTTTGCAAAAATAGTTCTTCGGAGGACATTCTGAGGGAATCTGACCATACTGGCCACTTAAAAAGCTCTTGCTGAATCGGAGTTCCTCCGGGTAAGAGGCCATATTCAAACCTTTTCCACAACCTGGCTTGCGACACATCAAACTTCATGATTTTGCAAACCTTGGTCTTTGGAGGACATTTTGAGGGTGTCTGACCATACTGGCCACTTAGGAAGGCCCTGTGGAATCCTAGCTTTTCCGGTAAAGTGGTTATATTCAAATCTTTTCGAAAACCTGGCTTGCGACATATCAAACTTCATGATTTTGCCAAACTAGGTCTTCGGAGGTCATTCTGAGGGTGTCTGACCATACTGGCTACTTAGGAGGCCCTGCGGGTTCCGTCGGAAGAGTGGCCATATTCAAATTCCTCAGCCTGTGGGATCCATATTGATCCAAAACAAAGTTTTGCAACATCATGAAATTTGATATGTCGCAAGCCAGGTTTTGGAAACGATTTGAATTTGGACACTTTTCCGTAGGATCTCGGATCTTGCAGAGCCACTCCCCCCTCTAAGAATGTCGTCTGAAGACTAAGTTTTGCAAAATCATGAAGTTTGATACGTCGCAAGCCAGGTTTTGGAAAAGATTTGAATATGGCTACTTTCCTGGAGGAACTCGGATCCCATAGGGCTTCTCCAAGTGGCCAGTATGGTCAGACATCCTCAGAGTGTCCTCCGAAGATAAACTTTTGCAAAATCATGAAGTTTGATACGTCGCAAGCCAGGTTTTGGAAAAGATTTGAATATGGCCACTTTCCCGGGGGAACTCGGATCCCGCAAGGCCTCTCCAAGTGTCCAGTATGGTCAGAAATCCTCAAAACGTCTTTTCATGACCTAGTTTTGCAAAATCCTGAAGTTTGATGGGTCGCAAGCCAGGTTTTGGCAACGATTTGAATATGGCCACTTTTCCGGAGGAATTTGGACTCCGGAGGGTCACCCTAAGTGGCCAGTATGGTCAGATACCCTCAGAATGTCCTCTAAAGACCTATTTTTACAAAACCGTTAAGTTTGATATGTCGCAAGCCAGGTTTTCGAAAAGATTTGAATATGGCCACTTTCCCGGAGGAACTCGGATTCCGCAGAGCCTTCCTAAGTGGCCAGTATGGTCAGACGCACTTAAGAATGTCCTCCAAAGACCAAGGTTTGCATAATCCTGAAGTTTGATATGTCGCAAGCCAGGTTTTGGAAAAGCTTTGAATATGACCACTTAACCGGTGGAACCCGGATCCCGCAGGGCTTCTTTTAGTGGCCAGTATGGCCAGAAATTCTCAAAATGTCTTTTGATGACCTATTTTTGCAAAATCATGATGTTTGATATGCCGCATGCCATGTTTCGCATCTAAAAATATGTTGTCTACCATCCCTGGACAAGTATGTACTTACCCCAGTACTCTCACCTTGGAATCCAAGACTATGGCAATCTTCGGAAAACCAGTGCAGAGCTATAAATAAGGATAATTTTGTGATCTATTGCAAAAAACCGCATCAAAATCCGATGGCTAACGATGGAGTTTCATCATTTTTAAATTTGACTTTTTCTGTTTCAGAGGGGTTGGGGACGTACGTGTTAATTTAACTACTTACCCAGAACTCCACTACCAATCTACTATCTTTTATGTTTTTCTCCTGATCTACTAGTGTCAATTATGAATCGTTAAGTTGGTACTGTAGGATTGATTTGGGTGCGCTATATCGACGAGGGACACACACAGACTTATTATTGTATCGTTATTATTAAAAAAAAAATAACCGTGGTAATGATCGAATCTGACTCAAAGACGCAAATGGATGTTAGGAGCCAGGCATTATTGGACTCTAAGCCATTTCATCTTTAATCCAAGTTATTGTGAATATTTAACGCTTTGCGGTTATATTTACCTTTCTTCGTTAACGCTCAACAAATTTAGTTTACTGGAATTATAATTCCGATAAATCACGTTTTATTTTTCTCTAAGCCCTACTTTCAGCCGCAACTTGAGTTTTTATCAAGCCAACCCCAACCCACTTAAAGGGTGTAATCACGAAAAATGGTACATCCAAATTTGTCTGTATCTACTATGACCTATGGAACAGCAAATGCTTCGTGAAGAAATTGTGTACATTCATAATGCCAATCCGAATACATCCTATGGATGGATAGCTAAGAAGCTTAGTGTCGCTAATACCACCGTGTCCCATGTGATAAAAACTTTAAGGTAGCATTTGACTGTCAACGGAAGGAGGAAACTAGTGGTAAAAGTGGCCTGGTTGATTCCAAGATAGCCAAGAAGGTCCTTGCAAAATGTATGCGCCGGCCTACTTTATCGATCCGGGATGTTGCTAGAAAATCAAAGATCTCGATCTGTTTTGTCCAGAAAAACATGAAATGGTCTGGACTGCATGCCTACAAAGTGTAAAAGGCCCCCAACAGGAATGAGAAGCAAAATGACGCTGCCTAAGCTTGGCCCATTGGCAACATTGTTGCATGACTAACGCTGAAACCTGCACTAAGGCCGACTTCCGCCAACTACCCGGACAGGAATATTTCGTCACCAAGTCCAAGTTTGACGTTCCAAAAAAACATTGTGGTTGCGGCAAAATGAACGCTCCCTTCATCACTTTTGAAACTATAAATGGTGAAATATAAACGCAAAAGTGTCCTCAAAAGCGACTCTTGCGTTTTCTGAAGAATCACAAGGTTTCTACTCTATTTTTTTTAAGAATCTCAAAATAATCTAAAATGAGCTAGAATTAAAGAAGTCGAGTAAAATAAATAGTACAAATAATAGTTCATTAAGGTTCCATTTTCTATAAGTTCCAAAAGTATCCGATACGAGGCAGAACTTTGGTGAACATTTTTGTGTGTGCCATTTTGCGCGAATACACCCTTTAGAAAACACCGTTCACCACTCTGTAATTAAAATTTTGCCTCCTTCTGCATAGCATTAAATCCAAAAAAAAAAAAAACCGGATTGAATTATAGCTACGGTCGTGTCAAGGGATAAACTTTCGTCGCATTACCTTTCCAGTGTTTCTTTTCATAATACAAGAGAGGGTAATCTTATCGTCTGGAAACACATATTTACTGAGTTCCGATCCGAGCCTTAGACCTACTCGGCAAGTTCCAAACTTGTACAGAATTTAAGAACCTTACGCGTATATATCAGCAACCATCAAACCACTTTGTTCGCATGTTTTATGGTTCTATAGAGCACTTTTTAATATTTTCGAAATTGGTGAACTGAGTCTGGAAAGGTATCAATTATTCATTGGAAGTCACAATCAATATGTAAGAAAAGTCCCATCGCACCCTCAGGAGGATTGATTCAGGTTGCTTGTTTTGTTTTTCGTCCTACTAATCTCATTTTCTGCGCAAATACTCAACCAACACCCGAACCTACATAGCAGGGAAAGTTTCTCCCGCGTACCATTGAAAGTGGCGCGTAGGTTGAGAAAATTCAAATTTAAATTTCGCACCTTGAACACAGACGGGAACTTCTTGGAATGGGGAGAAAATCCTTTCAATACGGTGCAAAAAGAGTTGTGCAACTTCAATAGAAATGGAATGGAAAAATCCATTCTTCGCTTCCGGTTGTCCTGGAAACGATTAACAGAACAAACTATTTAAATTTTAATTTCCAAAAGTGTGCTACTTTGTTGCCCTCCACCCAAGTTGCGACCGGAACTCATTGAAGAAACAATGAACAAGAAGTAAACAAAGATAAACAATTTGGGCAATTTGCACAAGCTTGAGAAAAGTTTTTCCATGAGTCAGAAGTCTTTTCCAAAGAGTTGAATTGAGCCTACTTTTCAGGAGGAAAATAAACTTCCTAGTAGAGGAACGTGAACTTTACTAGAATGGAAGGTCATTTTAAGCTTGGATTAAATTTGGAGGGAACATTTAGGTAATTGATTTGATTAACAATGGCTAGTTGAGACTATAGCACGCGATAAAGGATGGTTACCCCTTGTAGAAGAAAAATAAGTTTTGATTCATTATACACTCAGCGAAACAAAAATAGCACCACCATGTTTTTTTGTAATATTTTTAAAATGTTCATTCGTTTAGCGCTAATTTCACCTTACGGTGTATTATTTTTCCCACCCGCTTTCTTTTTTTTTTTTTTTGGAAATTTTTTGGGCTCTCCATATTGAAGCTGAGAAAATCACAAAAAACCATGCGAAACATAAATAGCACCACCCTGGTTAAAAATCACCTTGGCTCTTATTTGACAGGTATTTGTTTTGATTTGCATTCAAACCGATTCACACTGGGACCAATTTGAAAAAAGACGGTCAAAAGTGTTTTAACACTTTTCCTAACATTTTAGCGCTTCGGTGTCTATGCAAATGTTTCTAGAAATGTCATTTCACATTTTTTTAAATACTTATCAAAAGTTTTACTTAAGTGATACTTTACTTAAAAAAACTAACTTTGTGTGGGTACAAGATAGAAGGTTGCTGTCTTCGACAAAGTTTTAGAACTATATATTTAACGAAACTTTGCTCAATATAGTTAGTACCTAAATCGAAAGCATGCTGATATATAATTGATATAGTATATAGACTAACTTAAAACTGGTTGTTTAACTTTTTTGTGGCTCAAACCTTACCATATTGATTTAAAATGTTCAACAAAGTTATCAATATTATCAAAACGCACAACTTTGCTGAATACGTCAACTGTCTAAATGGCTTTATTTGAGTTTAAAAGCGATTTTATGTTATAAAAAATACGTTTTTTCAACAACAATAACTCAGCCACCGGCAAACTTTTGCAGCCAAATTTTGCACAGTTTGGTCAACCAGCACATAAAGTATACATGTACGAAAAATTTTCGTCGGATATCATCGGGTACATAAAGTTTTCAGTTCGTCTTTTTGGGTATATCTATCTTTTAAATTTCGATAAACTTTCACACATATACAAATATTTTGTAAAATCTATGAAATTCTACCGGCATCTGTAAAAATGGATTACAGAACGATCTGTTGTCAAGAATCCGGTGAAATATTTCTGAAATCTGTGAATTCATATAAGTGTGCAGTGTGATTAATCTCGTAGGTAATGGATTTTCAAGTTGTGATGAAAGTAATCAGATTTTTTTGCTGCTTTGAACGTATTTGAATGACTGAATATCTAATTTGTAGTATTACAAGTGCTTTAACTACACAATTTCGCCAGTAATTAATGTACTTAAAAATAAGTACGGTATTATTCAAGTACTCAAAGCTGTAATTAATGTATTTGATGTTTCTCTGCATGGGAATCAAAGTTTATTGCGAGCCCGTCAGTATTTAGCTCTTTGTTTCGGACAAATTGTGTTAAAATTAATGTATTTTCATTTCTTTAATAAGGCTTGCTTCATTTAGAATTGTAACAAACTTTTGCTCATATTGTGGCGCTCCTGGTGGACGGATTTGGAAGTTCTTGGCACCCACGTGTCGGGAATTTTGTCAGCTTCACGTGTGTAATTTTGACATTCCGCAAATTGACTGTACTTTGTAAACAATCAACATGGAAGCCGAAAGAAGGGAAAAAATTGTGCACAGTTATTTGGAAAATCCATTGTGGTCTGCATCTAGGCTAGCTAAACAGCTGAAATTGCCCAGAAATACCACGATTCGGAAGCCTCAAGCCAATCGTCGGAGTGGAACTGTCGACCGGAAACTGCGTGGTAAGATTTTGAAGACAATTAAGAGGAATCCCAATCTGTCGGACCGTGATTTGGCCAGAAAATTCGGTGCTGCCCATAGTACCGTGAGGAGAACTCGACTCAGGGAAGGAATCAAGCCGTATCGAGCTAGCAAACAGCCAAATCGGACCATAAAACAGAATAGTGTGGCCAAAATCCGTGCTCGGAAGCTATACGACCAGGTGCTGACCAAGTTCGACGGGTGTCTTCTGATGGACGATGAAACCTATGTCAAGGCTGACTTCGGGCAAATCCCAGGTCAACAATTTTACTTGGCAACGGCTCGGGGGGATGTTCCAGCCAAATTTAAATTTATTTTTGCCGACAAATTTGCACGAAAATTCATGATTTGGCAGGGCATTTGCAGCTGTGGCAAAAAAACGAAAGTTTTCGTTACAAATAAGACAATGACGTCGGAACTATACCAAAAAGAGTGTCTCCAAAAACGAATTTTGCCGTTCATTCGATCCCACGACCATCCCGTAATGTTTTGGCCAGATTTGGCAAGCTGTCATTACAGCAAAGTCGTTCAAGAATGGTATGCAGAGAAAGGGGTCCAGGTTGTTCCGAAAAACCTTAACCCACCCAACTGCCCCCAGATCAGCCCTATTGAGAAATACTGGGCAATCATGAAGAGGAGACTCAAGGCAAAGGGAAAGGTTGTCAAAGACATCAATCAGATGAAGATCTGGTGGAATAAGATAGCTAAAACGATGGACGAAGAAGGTGTGCGCCGCCTAATGAGCCGTGTTACAGGAAAAAATAGAGAATTCCTTCGAAACCGTGACGAATAATTTTATCCGTATTTTTTCTTAAAAGTATGAAGAAAACGCTACATTTGTTTAAAAAAAGATCTTGAATTCAATAATAAATGACTGAAATACGGGCAATTGTTTTCAACATAGCATTTGGCCGTCTCGTAGCAAAATGCTTCAAAAGAGTCAGTGTTTATTTGCCTGCCACATGCCAGTACGCTCACTATGACAGAAAAGTTCTCAATAATTGTCTCTGCCAACCCGGTAATTTTTGCCGTTTCTTTAGGATTTTCGAAAAACCGACGTGCTGTGTTTCCGTCATTACTGGTACCGGAACCATGTTTGGGGACATCTAAAATTAACCCAAGCCTACGCCTGAAATCCCGCTGAATGATCTTTATTCTTTCAGCAAATTTTATTTTCTGCTCCGGTGTTCTCACTTGCCAGCATTTCAGTTCCAGTCTATAAGCGATGTGCAATATACACTCCATAAATCTGTTTGAAGGACATTAAATATAATACAATAATACAATAATAAATCAATAAAATTATACTACCGAATGCGAGCATGTAATGGCGACAAACCAATTTCGAATGTGGCTTTATTGACTGATCTAGACTGCATCGCTCCAATGTTGTTAAACTGCTTTGGGGATGCTTGGCAAACACAACATTTTTGCGACAAGATTCCGGTCAAAGCAGAGCAAACTTTTCCATCGATCATAGTACAAATCATCGTATGATGGATTCGGAAGTTTGAGATCAAGCTTGGTATTAAGCTTTCGATTTGTGCGTCAAGGAATTCCTTTTCATACAAAGACAATGCAACAGTTTTCTTCTTGAATTGGATTCTGATCGGTCGGCATAACCTTGTAGATGAAGGCATACGATTCATCCACAAAATACGATCTGGATCGTTACGGAGGCGAAGCATCAATGGTGCCATAGATGTAATAAAAATTGCACTGTCATCTTCATCTACCCCTTCATACCTTTGCTTGTAGTTTGACTGATCCGATGAACCGTCAAAACCCCATTTCGATAAAAGCTCAAGATCTTCAAGAGCTACATCATTCAAACTTTCTATCTCCAAAGTCAGAGATAGTATTCGCTGAACTGTGTAATCCAGCAAACTCTGTAAGTCAACCTCAGCAGATACCTATGTAAAGAACGAATTACCAGTAGGTTAAAATCCCTCCTTCAAATACAACAATAACAAGATACCTCTGTGATGACGATTCTGTTACGGTCTGGCAGACATTTTTCACGGGCCCCCACAAGATTTTTGTAGCTAAGGTATATTTGTGGTGCGTTGCATTGCTTAGAAGTCTTTCGAAGCAGTATCCACTGATCTTTACTGTAATCGCCATCAATAAATAACGCAAGTCCTTCATCAGCTGTCAACATACGATGCTTTTGTAAATCAGCTTTGGATTTCAATGCTCGTCTCATTCGTTTGGTACTGGTAGGAGATGCCTGTAATTCTTCTTGCAAAAGTTTTGCCATATCTTCGCACCCCTCACTTCGAGCATTCATTCCTGCTGCAAACGCCAATTCATTCGCGGTTCCCTGCTGCCTCAATCCTTCAACTCTCCGCCTTTTATTCTGTTTGTTCAGGTTAGAAAACGGTTTTCTGGGCCTTCCAACTTTCACATTACCACAAGTAAATGCATTACAATTCAACCAACTCTTGTTGCTTGTTTCAAAAAATTTGCCTTATTCCAGCGATTGTTAAATTCGGAGCACAGCCTGGACAAGTCTTTGTTTAAACGCTTGTTTTCGTCCTGCGACAAACAGTTTGATTTTTTCAGAACGAAATCACGGACATGTTGCATTTTGATGGTACTTGAACTACCATATTTCTGCAGCCACACTTTGAACAAATGTTTCCGGAGCATTTTCAAATCACACAATCTGAATCAACTGGAAACTCAAACTCAACTGCAGTTTGTAAGCAAACGAAACTATTCTGAGCTACTTGATCTTCAAATGTGCTAGCTCTTGCGCAAAAGGATCCAAGGGTGCGGTTAATTATGTCGGGGATTTAAAAAAATATTGATACAAAAGGAAATTGGTACGCCCAAAAAGACAAACTGAAAACGTTATGTATCCGATGATACCCGGCGAAGATTTTTCGTACATTTAAACTTTATGTGCTGGTTGACCAAACTGTGCAAAATTTGGCTGCAAAAGTTTGCCGGTGGCTGAGTTATTGTTGTTGAAAAAACGTATTTTTTATAACATAAAACCGCTTTTAAACTCAAATAAAACCATTAAGACAGTTGACGTATTGAGCAAAGTTGTGCCTTTTTATAATATTGATAACTTTGTTGAACATTTTAAATCAATCTGGTAAGGTTTGAGCCACAAAAAAGTAAAAAAAAAAACCGGTTTTAAGTTAGTCTATATACTAAATCAATTATATATCAGCATGCTTTCGAGATAGGTACTAACTATATTGAGCAAAGTTTCGTTAAATATATAGTTCTAAGACTTTGTCGAAGACAGCAACCTTCTATCTTGTACCCACACAAAGTTAGTTTTTTTAAGTAAAGTATCACTTAAGTAAAACTTTTGATAAGTATTTAAAAAAAATGTGCAATGACATTTCTAGAAACATTTGCATAGACACCGAAGCGCTAAAATGTTAGGAAAAGTGTTAAAACACTTTTGACCGTCTTTTTACCCTTCTTACACCAAAAGAAGGGTATTAAGATCGCTTGAAAATTCGACTTTTTATCCGAGGCCCAGAGGGCCGAGTGTCATATACCATTCGACTCAGCTCGACGAACTGAGCACATGTCTGTGTGTATGTATGTGTGTGTGTGTGTGTGTGTGTGTGTGTGTGTGTGTGTGTGTGTGTGTGTGTGTGTGTGTGTGTGTGTGTGTGTGTGTGTGTGTGTGTGTGTGTGTGTGTGCGTTACAAATAATGTCACATCGGTTTCTCAGCCATTTGTGAACCGATTTCAGTTCTGTTGACGGCAAATGAAAGCTACAACATTCCCATAGAACGCTATTGATTTTTTTTTTATTCGGACATTTCGTTACGAAGATATCAACGAAACAGTACTTGACGGCCTATTATAATAGTAATCAAACAGTTTAGTCTCCGATTACATACTGAGCTATTTGTTTACCGATTTTAGTTTTGTTAGCGCCAAATTAAACTTATAAAATTTTTAAATAACTGATCAAAATTTCATTAGGATTGGATAATCCTTCATGGAGATATGACCAAAACAATACCTGAGAGCACATAATTGTGAGATGAAAATATACTCGTTGCAGTTCAAAACCGAACAAGACCACTCACCCCAATCGATGCCGCTTGCATTCTATTGTTCAGCATCTTGTGCTTTGTATAGCACATTCAGCGGACTAGCCACACTCTATAGAATTAGAGCAGGATCGATTGGTTCGAGTGTTCCGGTTTTGAACTGCAACGAATATATTCGAAAATTACACAATGTCTCCATTTACTATAACTACACAATTTTCAACGAACATGTATTTATTAAGCATCTTGAATCCGTATCGATAATCAAAAATGACGCTTAGGATTGTCTAATAATTCATTCTATGGACTGATTACATGGAATTTCTAATATTCATGTTATTTCCCCTTTTATATAACTAACATAAACAGTTAGTTTAAGTCTATTAATGGAAATATTTTAATCACATCGATGAACAGTACGTTTAGGATTGACAAATAGTTCATTTCGTAAACATATCGAATATTCCTGGATCTTCCTGGATTTCTGATGAAAATATGTATCTAGTACAATATTGGCCACATTTGAGTTCGTGATTCTGGTGAAGTGTAAGAAGGGTTCAGTCTCACCATCGGTGGATTAATTCAGGTTTTTCCCGTTTTTTTTTTTCCCCCCCCAAAAAACCCCCCCCGCCCCATCAAACCACAAACCCCCCCCCCCCCCCCTAACCGAAGCCCCCCAAAAAACACCCCACAAACAACAAAAATAAATCACCAACCAGACAAAAACAACGCCCAACCCCCATAGGCTCCGTGACTACACGTCGTGTACAACAGATTTTGTCCAGCAGCGAGAACTTGGAGTGGCGTAAGAGACTCGGAAAACCCAACCTTACAGAACGGCACAAGTTGAATCGATTCAATTTCGCTAAGAAGTACATTTCCTGGACTGATGAATGGAAAAACGTGCTCTTTTCGGACGAAAAAAAGTTCTACTTGGACGGACCAGACGGATGGCAGTACTACTGGCACGTTTTGCGCAAGGATCCGGATGTTAAAATGAGCAGGAACTTTGGTGGTGGTACCCTGATGGGTTGGGGAGCATTTTCCTTCCGAGGCAAGCTTCCATTGGCGTGGATTTCAACAGAAATGAAATCGGAGGATTACACAGAAATGCTGGAGATAAGTTTGATTGAACACGGTGAGTCATTGATGGGTCCAGATTTTGTTTTCCAACAAGATAATGCTGCAATCCACAACTCAAAACAGACTAAATCGTGGTTTTCCGATAAAAATATCGAGGTTCTCGAGTGGCCAGCTTGCTCTCCGGATCTAAATCCCATCGAAAACCTTTGGTCGATACTTGCCCGCCGTGTTTACGAAAATGGGAAGCAATTCAACAACGTAAATATGCTGAAAACCCGAGTTCGAGAATGCTGGGAGCAGATTGAGCAGGATACTCTTGAAAAACTGGGTTTGTCCATGAAATCGCGTCTGATTGAAGTTATTCGTAACAACGGTTCCTGCACACATTACTAAATCCACATGTTCATGTTGTTTCCTAAGAAATAAAGTCTGATTTTAATTAAAAGCTAAGGTGGTGTTATTTTTATTTCGCACAATTTTTTTCCGTTTTCCCGTTCTGTTATATGTATGTCTCGAAAAGTCGAATTATTTATACCTTGGTTTGATTTATTTTTCTTCACAGAAAATGATATAAAAAATGATTTTGATGAAAATCAGTTACTGATCATTTAATGTGGAAAAAACGTGGTGGTGCTATTTTTGTTTCGCTGAGTGTACGAATAGTTATAGACTGTACTTGAAAAAAATGGTCGCCAACAATCATTTTTAGTCGAGTTATCCACAACCTTTCAGGGAATAAACTTCAACATTATGTTTAGGTTTCTACTTCATTGGTTTATTTGATCTCTTCTCCATGACCGAATGCCCACACCTTGACATCACTCATAATATTTTGGGCAATAGTGGGGTTGACTTTTTTTGGTAGTTATCCCCACTCTTCTTTCAAAGCCAGCTCGTTCTCGAATACTTAAGGTGGTTAAAGAAGTTTGGCCTTCATGATGGTTCAAAAGTTCTCCATCGGACGAAGTTCTGTGGAGTTTGGTAGGCTGAACTCGTTTGGTAACGCTCTCGTTGTTAGTAGTTCGGTTACGCAATCTTCGCGCCTTTTTCCAAAGAGTGTTCATTGGCATTTCACGCGATAGCCGGTCAACCAATTGTCGCCTGTATCCGCATTTCTTGGCCTTGGTGAGCCTTTTAAGTTTGCGTTCTAAAGATTGGACTCGGAAAAAATGAGACACACAAAAATGATCACCAAAAATTCATTTTAAATCGGGTACTTCTCAAATTTCCAGAGATTAAATAACTATATATTAACTATGTTTTGGCATAATTTATTTATTGAGTTTCCTTCCCCAAGCAGAATGCTCGTACATTTCTCTTAACACTGCTCATGAGATCTTGGACGAGGCTTTGTCCATCTTCCTTACACAATTTCTCCCAGTTTTTCTTCAAAGCTTCATCGGTTTTGAATGTTGTTTCCGCTTTTCTTCAACTTCTTCTTCATTATCGCCCAAAACTTTTCGATCGGACGAAGTTCTGGTGTATTTGGCGGGTTCGCCTCCTTCGGGACCACATTAACGCCCTTCGCTTCGTACCAATCCATTACAGGCTTGGCGTAATGGCACGAAGCGAGATCCGGCCAGAACAGCGTAGGACCACGGTGAGAGCGGAGGAAGGGCAGCAAGCGCTTCTGTAAGCATTCCTCTCGATAAATCTGCCCGTTTATGGTGCCGGTTGTAACGAACGCAATTTGGCCACCGTGTTTTGCTTGTCAGTCCGGTTTGGCGCCTTCTCGACCTTAAAAACACGTAGCCCAGCACACTTCATGGTCTGCTGGACGAACCATTTCGACGAATTGACCTTTTTTGCCACGTCTCGGGTGTAAAGGTTCGTGTTATTCTTAAAGTACTGCCTTATCTTCCGGGCCTTCTTTGGGTATTCCGTTTTCGGTTTTCGGCCGCTTCCAGCGCGCCGCTCGATGGTCTTCGTCTCCTGGAACATCTTCGTAACGCGGGACACGGTGGAATGGTGGATTCCAAGCCTTTTACCGCTCCATCTGTGCGACTGACCAGGATTATCGATCAACGCCCAAGATTTGCTGGCGTAGCTCTTCTTGTTTCGAATGCATCTTGAAAACTACTTGACAAATCGCGATAATCCTGGTCTGGTCGATAATTTTGCACACATAAACATAACACTCTAAACTAGTATGACTCAAAATTTCATTAATTTTTACCCACGCGATAAAAAGTTACACCCAAAACAAAGTGTCACATTTTTTCTGAGTCCTATCTTTAGTGACGCGTATTCTTCGAAGTGCTCAGGTGTTCCACGTCTACGGAAAACTTTAAACGCGTCGTTCTTTTTACGTTAAATCTCGGTATAATGCTGATCCTACCAGGGAGAATGAGGTTTCCTACGAAATGACGTTCCTGGAACTATTCAAGTATGATCTTGAAGTGTGCTGTCTAAGATTAGGTTGGAGAGAAGCTTATATTCCTCTAGCGGTGCAAGCCCTTCTAAAGGCTAGATCATTTAGAATGGGACACTTGCAAATGTATTTCTTAAACATTTCTTTCAATCGAGAAACTATCTAAGAATGAAACAAAGGTTATTTTATTTTATTTCATAAAATAACTGAAACAGACCGTTCATTGTTATCGACTGTACTCCTTCATCTTCATTTTCCGCTTTAAAGGGTGTTTCGATCAAAATTTGGTCAAGCAGTAATGTGTGTGAGTCGATCAAAGATTTTATTAATAAGTCAAATTCTTTTTCTTTTTCAAGTTCAGTTAATACAGAATACAGGAGAAATATTCAGCTAAGCTTCCTTTTTACCAAATGCGGATTGCCGGGTCTTTCGTTTAACACCTGCCTGTACAAGATTTTGTACAGCCTCCTTGTCCACTTTATTCGCCGCAGAACGCTAGTTTGCCTTGATGATGAATATCTTGTAACAACGTTAGTTTTGAACTATGAAATTAATAGACCGATAATGAATTCGAACAAAGTATTGGGTCTAATCTGCTGCCAATTGAGGATGGACCAGCCAAACGTGTTACTTCTCCATTGTTGAGAACTGTCATATTGAAGTTGTCACCGAAGACATATATCAAGGAAGACTGGTTGTAGTCGTACAGTTCTCTCCAGCCTGTACCATGGGTGTTAAAATCTCCCATTATCAACCGTGAAGCAGGAAGCGCCGAACAAATATCTTAAAGTTGTTTTCGGTTAATTGAGGCTCTAGGGGGAATATACACAGAAACAATGCAAAGGTTTTTACTTTTAATAACAGCCGACAACTTCAATACCTGGAATTTGAGGAAAAATCACTCTGAAGAAGGGCAAGTTTTTATTTCCAAAAGTATTCCTCCTCCACGTGAATCCTCACGATCAAACGAATAATATTGAAATCATGAAACGGAAGATCGATTTCCGAAGAGAGTCATGTTTAACAAAGAGCAAATGCATCACAACCTGTATGACAAGCTAAGTTGTTGGTCGGTGGTTATTCTTTCATTGCAGCAGATCCAGACTTGATGAACTGCGGGTATTCGTGACCACGCAGAGATTTGGTGCAAAATGGCTTGTTTTATTTTGCCAATTGCAAATAACAAGTTATCGTTATTGCACTGCTTAAACTGCCGTTTTCGTTTTCAGACAATAAAAACTCGTTTACGACTGCAGTGGAAATAACAAAAACTGAATTTTGGACTAACTTACTGTCAGAAACTTTCAAAGCAACGGAGCGGGGAAGGCACCGGGAACTTCACCGTTTGTGTGTGTGCACTGGGAAAATGTTGAAACATTTATATTACCCTGTTGAATGAGCATGACTAGGGAATGGCAATGAAACCAACTGCCAATTTGGGTCGGAAATATTATGGACAGGCCACTTTTTTCTACATTTCCGGTGCTAATCAGCGATAATGCAATTGTCACTCCGGGTAGTAATATTGTAGCAGTTCTATTTACTTTCCAATATTCCACCCAGCAGGCGGTGGTCGTTAGTAGGTCATCATATAGGCGAAGCTGCAAAAAGACCTCGGAATGATTTATCTCGTCCTCGCATGAATAGGAAAATCTACGTATACTATTTGCATGATTTTATTGTCCACGAATATTTTATTCTAGCTCTAAGCGTTATGCATAATTTATCTCATCATCACAGCACAGCGGTTTGTTTAGAAATGATTACCTGTACTTTATCGTAATTTTTCCAAATAGTTTATCGCCTCATTGCTCGCTAGTCTGCTCAGTGTGTTGAATCACAGATATACGCAGAGAGAATAAAAGTAAAAATGAATAAACAGTCAATTATGACAACTCAAAATTGTATGTTTGCATCGAGTGACTTTTATTGAATTCAGCAAGCAACGTCTTATTCAACGGTAAATCGAATACTTCTTTGTCAGTATTGCTGATAATATTTTGCAAAATGCCATTTAAATGCACGTCATCCTTACGCAAAACAAAAATAAATAAACAGGCTTACTCCACGCGTGTTAGGTGAAACAACGCGTTGTGTCCTACGAAATGATAATTGTCATTTCGGGTAAGATTACCGCACGGAAATTAACCTCACCCGAAGTGACAATTGTCACATCGTAGGTGGTAATAAGTCGTCTCATTTCAATTTCTGTACAGAATAAGCTAGGTTGGATTGAAGAATGCTAAACCGGCTTAATGTGACGTAAATATAGACTAAGCATCTTACGATAATTTATTTGTACACACTTAGAAAATAATACCGAACTCGGTTGAATTTCACGAGAGTTTTTATCTCCTGAACGCTCGGTAGTATGTTCGGTTCAAAATGGAACGACCGAGTTCTCGTTATATTTTTACATTCTCACAATCTGTCAAATTTACCGAAAAACTCGGCTGACAAAAATAAATCCAATCAGCAATAACCGAACATCGGTTTACTCAAATATTACCGAACGCTGTCAAACAAACCGACTTTTCTGTTGCAGTTACGGAATTCGGTTTTTTTTTGGCAGTACTGGAATTTTTGTTGAAACAGCGTCGAATATAGCTTCGAATTTCATAGTAATAAAACCAGTGTTGTCCGTAACATTGTTTATTGATGCAACAAATCCTCATACATTTTCCTATTTGCCATCCATTCTATTTTCATCCAAATCTATTTTTAGCAGGTGGTTTTCGAAATGCCTTTGCAAGCCAGAGACATAACCTGCAACGTGATCATAGCAGTAAAAACAGACTATAGCGCAGGATGCCTGCAAATAAAATTATAAAATGGCAGCAGGGTAAATGTACCCTTCTTTTTGGGGAAATGCTCCTTAAACTTTGGAAAAATGCTCCTTAGATGCGTTTGTCCGGTATAATGCAATCGGAGGTATTAACCTTCTGGTTAGCCCTTGCCGGTTGTTTTGACGGGTCTTAAGTTTCTTCAAGATTGACTCAGAAAATACACCCGAAAACAGTATATATAAACGATTTATTCGGTGGTTGTGGTTCAGTAGAAAATGGAACCGAGTTTGGTGTTATTTTCTAAGTGTGTAGTTCAAAAGGTCCAAAGAATTTAATTTAACCCTTCATACGTCAGCTTACATTATTTTCACTGGGTAGCTCAGAGGTTACCTGTTCTGCTTACTGAGCAGATGGTCGGGAGTTCAATCCCAGGCCTGCCCCCTTCTTTGCCATTTATCACTTGCCTCTTTCTATCAGCACTATATTTAAAAATAAAAAAGCAGTCTACTGCGGTTTCCTTGCCACAGTGCATCCATGATCTAAAAGTAACCTGCCTCACTAATACAAAAACTATCCTTCCCTTGGCCATTGTGGAGACGCAGAGGTAAACACGGTCTCTAACCATGATTGTCAAACTAATCATCCTTCCCCTCTCCCCGATGACCGTGATGATCATGGATTAGTGATCTAGTACATTGAAGATGTAAAGCTACTCCCAAGCTCCATCTATGTGGTTCTCTGTGCAAATACACTACTTCTGTTCAGTAACGGAGTAGTTACTACAAAACGCACGACCTTTTAAAAAAACATACGTTGCTTACATTATTTCAATCTAACGGAATAAAATTCGATTTCAATACTCATCACACTTTTCACCGCGAAGACATCGTGTTTATATACTCGATTGTAAACGGGTTTGACGGTTCGAACAAATATAAATAATGAATTTTAACAGGCGCGTAAAATTTCCCCTCGTTTATTCAACTCCAAAAGAGGCGTAAACAACGAAATTGTTTCCAATCTTTCATCCGCCATACAACAATGTTTGCAATCTATCATACAACAGGCTAGATTCAGGCGTTATCTGGCTTAAATTTACATGATATATCCCATTATTTTCTGCCAAATCTAGCATTTCCTTTATGTGCATTTTATAACGAAGAAAATCCAATGGGTCTTTTTATCTGTGCGATTGGATCTTTTTGTTTCCGTTTTGCGTCTCTTTTAAACATCGTCTCTGTTCCAGACTACCCGCCTGTAATAATGAATTGATGGGAAAGTTTCGGAACATGCTTCAGCTTCCGGAGGGTTGAATAATTACTCCTTGGAGTGCTTTCCACTTATCGGAGCATTGTTTGACCCATTGAATGGGGTCATATTTTCCTTATTTAATAAAGAAAAATGGAATGAAGTTACCTACCTACCAAAGTTGATCACAGAAAAAAATCTCCTCGTTTGATACCAAGCCAAAGTTAGCGTAAACAACGAAATTGTTTGCAATCTTTCATGCGCAATACAACAAGTTTACATGAAATATCCCATTAATTTCTTCCAAATCTAGCATTCCCCTTGTGTGCATTAGATACCGCAGAAAATTAAATGTGTATTTCTAACTGTGTAGCTTGAATTTAGATAGTGCTAGGGTGAGTAAACAATTATTTTTCTCGATAACAGCGGTTGCTTCCGTAGGGTGACACACACTCACTAACGGTTGGTTTTCGAAAGCCATCGTTAAACATAGTTAGAAGATTTATATTTTTCTTCTTCAAGGTTTTTCACGTTTTTGTAACATGCATTTGCTCTGCTCTCAGCCGGTCCACAATAACTTTTCCTGATAATAAATAAAAACAAGCTATGTAGAATGCGGTTGAACAGCGATCCAGATCTGCTCTAAGCAATTCCAATAATTGTTTTCGATGGTTCACGCTTTCACTCCGTGACATACAGCAATCAGAACCCCAGCCTCAGCTACACTGATAATGTGTTTCTCGGAGAGCTATGTTTATGTGTGAACAATTAAAAATTATGTGGAATTTTACATGGATTTTTGCCCATAAATATGTGTGAATTTTTACCCGTGTAGGATTTCTGGAATCGAGGAGCCTCATAATCGGGGACAAATACTTGGCTGAAAAGTGTAAGATAATCGAACCAGGTCTCGATCAAAACGATCACAGCATATCAACGAGTGTCCATGACAAGTGGCAGTCATGGATAAAGCGTGTCTGGAAATATTTTTCCTAATTTTGTCGCGTCAGTGATCTGATTCAACGTAAAAAATTCTGTCAGAGTATGGTTAGCTGTCAGTGGATTCTTTCACCTTCGCGTCGACATTTGTTTATTTTTAAATTGAAGTTTTGAAAATGGCGTCTCGATAACAGGAGCTGCGATGTCTTATTTTGGACAAGTGGTTCGAAAATCCTAACCGTTCACAGAAAACAATCGCGAATTCAGTCGGGGTGACGCAACAAACAGTGTCGCATGTCATCAGCTTCTACAAACCAAAACGGTTCAGAGGAAGCCAACAAATGAGTGGAAAAGGGAAGCACGCAACAAACAAGATGAGAAACACGTGGTGAAAGTATACAAAAGGAAGCCCAACATGTTGGTCAGAGATGTTGCCAAAAAAGCAGGATGTAGCCAAGTCAACTGTGCAGGACATTCAAGTGAAATACGGACTGAGGTCATTCAAAGCCCAGAAAAAAAATCGGGCTTGAAAACACGTAAAGTCGGGCCCGAAAGCTAAATGATTCGTAGAGGCTGACTTTTCACAAATCCCTGGTAATAAATTCTACCATCTGTACGTGCGGTAAGATCAGCCAACTACTCATCTCAACCGGGCATATTAACAGTGAAATATACATCAAAGAGTGCCTTCTAAAACGCCGATTGCCATTTCTAAAGCAGCATTCTCAAAACACTCTGTTGTGGCCCGATTTGGCATCTTGCCACTACTCAACAGTGACGAAGAAATGGTGCGAGGAAAATAATTTCATTGTGGTACCTCGTGACATTAATTCTCCAAACTGTCCAGAGCTCCGACCGATCGAGAAATATTGAGCCATAATGAAGGCTGATTGTCGGCGAGATCGCCGTGCTCTGAAACCGACGTGTTTTGATTTTGTAGCGTCGTTTTCGCGTAAAAAAAATCAAACAATAATTCGTAATTTAACTTAAGCTAACAGTGAAATCATAAAAACTTCGCGTGCTTTGTGAAGACGTAGTGAAAGCAATCGATTCCCTCCCGAAATGTTTGATGGTCGGTACACTGAGCCAACAAATCGAGAGGAATTCATAGGAATATCGTATGGCAATTTGCCAGAAGATATTATTGAAAATTTCATACGATTCTCTAATGGAAAGAAGTTCATAGGACGATCGTATGAAAATTTTCCTCACATAAAAAAAAGTTGCAATCGGGATTCGAACCATGAACCATGGGATCCAGAGATGAGCCACAATCCCGCGAGACTATACACACTTGATAAGTGATGTCAATTGAAAGTGAATAAGAGGCATGTTTTTCTTGACTAATGCAACAATAATCATTTCATACGATTTCGTATATAATGAGTCTTGGACCCTTGCTCTGTGGCTCATAGTTCGGATCGTATGAAAATCGTACGGATAATTTTCTGAGTGTAGTATATCCTCGTTTTTGTTGTTGTTTTTTTGTACTTCGCCCCAGCACCCGGAAGAAGAGTAACATCAGCTTTGTTTTGTTTATTAGTGGTAGTATTGTGACACCCGGACATAAATTATTAAGTTAGAGTGTTTTTCCGCTTTGTCGCGAGTGAATCGAAGATTATTACCAGCTTTGAAGTTTGATATAAAGTCTCCTCATAGCGGGGATTTTGATTATTGGCAAGGTGTGGAGTGAAAAAAAGAAGCCCAGTGCAATGTATAGAACGGCCATTTGCTGGTCAGAATGGTTAAACACACACATAATGAAGGCTGGTTGTCGGAAAATGGGAGAAGAATCAAAATCGGTTCAAAACTTCAAGCGGAAGGGGACAAAGCTTACCAAACCAGCCGAGAGAAGCTTGTCCAAAACTTGATAGCAGGAGTCAAGTCAAAGGTCAGAAAGTTTGGGCGTGAGGGTGAAATTTAAATCTAACATTGCAAAAGTGTAAAGGAACATACTTGAGGAAATAAATGTTTAGAAAAAGATTTGTTTGAATTTCTGTTAAACCTATCCTGTAACGTTCGTGTGATGATACAAAATTTATTTCCAGACCCGTTTTATCAAAATTGATTGCGCCGAAGTTCTGAGTATCCAAAGAGTACAAGTTCGTTCGAGGAGCGTACCGGAGCAGCATAAGACAGCGAAGGAGTGGTACTTGTCTGATATAGGGAAGATGTACCTATATTAATCTCATCACTTTGCAATTCATCCTACTTGAAATAAAACGATATACACGCGACAGAATTAGTTAGTAATGTTTGTTGTAGTTATTTAATGTAAGCAAACATTATTAGAAAACGAAACCGATCCTTCAACTGCCCAATTGTTTGATTCATCGTAGGATGAATATAGGAACAATGAGATTAATATGGGGGCAGTAACTCTACGACTTAGAAGAACCTGACAGTCGAAGGCACGTTTGAGTCAAAGGAAAAACAGCTATTTCCGTGATAAAAAAGGGTCCTATCGGCTCCTTGTAGATTCAATGGCTTTTGGATCGGGCTTGCATTCTCGATGAGTTTTTATCAACCTAGGATCCGCAGCAGATCATTGTGTCAATAAATTAGAATAAGAGTTGATCAAAGTAGCGAAGTTTGTTCTACTATCAGCTTTTACTTCAGTCGATATTTTATGCTTCAAGATCTGATTAAAATCACTATAAGTATTCTTGGCCCATTTCATGACCAAATCGAGTGGCGCTCCGGAACATACAGGATTTGCATAGCCAAAAAAAAAAAAACTTGATGGTTTAAATTACCTCTTCAAATGCGTCAGCAGCAATACCACAACATATGGGTTGAAATGTTGCGCTGCAAAAAACAAGACAATTAACGTTGTTTTCCTCTTTGCAACAAGCGCACGAATGGAAAACGAAAGAAATTATCCCGAAAAAGAAATTCTCATAAGTTTAAAATCAAATGTATTGCAACCATACAATAGAATCTATAGTATGTTCAATCAGTAGTATTGTTCACAATAGGACAATAGGAGTTATTGTTTTCATAATAGAATCTTATATTAATTGAGCCATCGAAAATATGTATTATGTATCTTAACTACACTGAGGAAAAACTCTATATCAAGAATATGTGTGATCGATATAGATATTTGCAATTACACCAAACTAATACTTTTTATATGTAGACTGCATGGAAATGTATTAGTGGTACACATAAAATTTATTATTTGTTTTTCATACACATTAAAAGGTTGGTTGGTGAAATAAATGAAAAAAGTTATACAAATTATAAGCACTCACATTTTATCTATGGAAAGACAATTCATATTGTTATGCGTTATACATTAACTTCATCAAGAAAAGATAATAAAGAAAATAATTTAACTAATGATTTTCAAGCCTTTATTTTTGGAAAATGTGAGCAGTTGCTGTGCTTCTTCAGGAAAAATACACAATGTATGGATTACTAGATGGCGGCGAAATGATACTCTTAGAAGGATGATCCACAGAATTAATATATTGTTATTCTAGCCGTTCTTCCGCACTCTGATCTGATGAATTTGATTGATCCTCCTCTTTAGAAGTAGTAGTTTGAGCCAAAATTCTCCCAATTTAACCATGGTGTACCAATGTCAGCTCGGCGACATCGTTCCCCTATGAAATGCAAAATTTGTATTAGTTGAATAAACATTAATTCATTATACTTGCACCCTGTCCCAAATAAACTATTTGTCGGAATACTTCTTCGACATTCCAACTGTGTCCAGAAGAACATGGCATTCAAATCGAGTACACTAGTTCTTCCTTTGATTTCTCATCCAAATCGTTATTATGGTCAAAATCTACAGAAAAAGACGTAACAATTAAAATAAAATACAAACTCAAGCGAAATAGGGAATATTACCTTCGAAATCTGCATATGACTTCTTTGGAAGCTCTATCTCGTCCAGCACAAAGTTTGCTGCCACCATTTTAAAGATTTTTATTTTGCGCTTTAACGTTCCTCTCTTGATTCGTAAACTTCTTAGTGATATTTCCAATCGTAATCAAATTTATGTGTGAGATGTTATGGTTTTCAACCATTAGTTCTGACACATATTTTCCAAATGGAATGCTGTTGTTCGCAATCTTGTTCGCAGTCGTATGTGAACGCTGTTAGTGTTTATAAAATGCTCATAAAATGTATACTATGTTATATTTGACATTTTTATATGTTGCTACTAATATAAATAAATATTGATTTTTGTGTAGTGTGGAGTAAATAGTTAATTAATTGTAATGACAGTATATTTTTTTTATTAATATGATTCATGAACAGTAAGATACATGGTCGGAAATAGATTTTAAAATTATTTTATATTATTGCATTGCAATTGTATGGTATTTTTATCTGGGATGCTTAACACCACACGAAATGCAATGTCAAGACTAACCATTATTGAAGTACTATGGGCTGGCTGTTTGGGATGATGCACGAAAATAAACAATCAAGAATCAGGACAACTTTTCGACGAGTATTTATTAGACGTCAAACAATAGTAGACCGTGTTGTTACATATAATCCTTATACTACAGATACATCCTCAAACTAAAATTAAATGCCTATGTTCTATTGCTTCGCAGAGTGTTAAAATATTTTTTCAATTTTGTCCTAGCTGTATTAAAGTCAATCATTTCACAATGCTGATTATATACAATCATCATGCGGTTCAGCGGTCCAAATTTAGCATAATTTGTACGATGACGATCTACTGCGAATAGGTCACGATTACGTAATTGTCTAGTGGGGGCATATAAATTTAGCTTTGACAAAAGATCAGTTGAGTCAATACGTTGTGATACCAAATCATTAACAAACAATACCTTTGCATAATCTCGACGTTCTTTCAAAGTTTCAATATTGATCAGCATACAACTATTATTCACTATAGTTGTTGCAGAGTACAAACAAAACAAGGAGATGGGATGTCTGAAATCGCTTTTCGACGTAAAATTTTACAGTTGACTTCTCAATAATCCACTACCTAAACGTAATTTTCTATAGAATATATATAACACACGGTCTCATCTGGATTGTATTGGTGGACTTTGTTTTCAACTATCGATGACAATAGGGATAAATGGAATCCAAAACTTATTTTGTTCATGTTGCTTGTTTACTACAGCTCTGATGGGGCCTACACATGCTCAAACATATTTGACCAACTGTCACTCCGCCCCCATGAAATTGATCGAGTTGGTGCTATGTTTGACCGTTTGCGACGAACTCTGACGGATCAATTAACTATTTGGTCGAGCTTCTGCCAACACTCACTACTCGGTGACGAGCACCGTCTATTTAAGTGGTATTGACAGTAAATTATTTGAAAATGTATGCGATTTTTAGAATTAAATTAAAGATTCCAAAAAAAAACAACAAAAAAAAAAAAACAAAAAATAAAATTAATTTAAAAAATAATTTTTTTTTTTTTTTTTTTATCTTATTTTTTTTTATTTTTTTTTTTTTTTTTTTTTTTTTAATTTTTTTTCCCCCCCCCGGGCCGACCCCCCCCCCCCGCCCCCCCACACACCCCTTTGGTTTTTGGCGTATCTCCGCGGGGGGGGGGGGGCGCGGGGGGGGGAGGGGGGCGAACCCCCAAACCAGGGTCGCCCCCCTTTTTTAATTTTTTTATTTCCTAAAGAAACTGAAATAATTTGTGTGCTTCGTTTTCGACTATAAGTTATAAGATTACTTTTTTTACCCTTCTTACACCAAAAGAAGGGTATTAAGATCGCTTGAAGACTCGACTTTTTATCCGAGGCCCAGAGGGCTGAGTGTCATATACCATTCAACTCAGCTCGACGAACTGAGCACATGTCTGTGTTTTTTTTTTTTTTTTTTTTTTTTTTTTTTAGACGGGATGGAAAATCTGCAACCAGACACCTGAAGAACTCAGGGTGTGGGGATGAGGGTGCCAACTCCTCGACCCACTAAAAACCCACCCGTGCCTTTAGCCCTGGTCCCTCCCCGGAACCACCTTTCGGTATTACTTCGGGGAGGGGGCTATTGTGCTTGTTAAGCACCCACTATGTCTAACTACTTAGGGCTTTAGTAGTTAGGTGGTCCCTGCGACCTGCCTTTGGTCGTTTCGCCATTTTTGTTGGAGATCAAGGACGATCTGGGAGGCTGCTACGCATACCGCGTCCCAGACGTCCCGGTCTTGACACATCCTCTGGACCAAGTTATCCGGAGTCGTGTCGCGACCGCATACGGCCATCATGCCGGATCTCGCGCCGTCGAAGCGAGGACATGCGAAAAACACATGTTCTGCAGTTTCTTCGACTCCCGCGCACTCACTGCATGCGGAGGACTGTGCATGCCCATATTTATGCAGGTATTGTCTAAAACAGCCGTGGCCAGACAATATCTGCGTTAAGTGGAAGTTCACTTCACCGTGTCGCCTACCGACCCACCCGGTTAGTTCCGGGATTAGTCGGTGGGTCCACCGACCTTTGGTGGAGTTGTTCCATTCCCTCTGCCACTTAACCATGGATGCGGCTCTAGTGGTCTTTCGGATACCTCTTGTTCCACGTTGCTCGAAGCACTCTACGTCCTCTTTTATGACGATGCCTATTGGCATCATCCCCGCTAGGACGCAGACCGCGTCGCGTGATACCGTTCGGTATGCACTCACCACTCTTAGGCACATAAGCCTGTGTGTACTCTCGAGCTTATTTGCGTAGCTCTTGGTACTCAAGGCGGTGATCCATGCCGGCCCGCCGTACCTAAGTATGGACAGGGCGACACTGGCCAGGAGTTTACGCTTACTCCCTTGCACCGCCGAGCTATTCGACATCATGCGGGATAATGCCGATATAGCCATAGAGGCTTTCTTGCAAGCGTAATCGACGTGACTGACAAAGGACAGCTTGTCGTCGATCATAACCCCAAGATACCTCAAGAACCTCTTCGATTCTACTGTGCAGTTACCTGCACTAATCGTCGCATGTTGCTCCGATTTTCGATTGTTCACCACCGTGACCTCGGTCTTATGGTGGGCTAGCTCCAATTGCCTGGAGCTCATCCATCTCTCCACAATGCCAATGGAGTGTGAGGCCGTTAACTCGACCTCCTCGATGGATTCACCACATATCTCCAGGGTGATATCGTCTGCGAACCCGACGATCTTTACCCCGCTCGGGAACTCAAGCCGCAGTACCTCGTCGTACATCGTGTTCCATAACACCGGACCCAGGATCGAGCCTTGCGGGACGCCTGCGGTGATCTGCACACGTTTCTGGCCTGCCTCTGTATTATATACCAGTACGCGATTCTGGAAGTAGCTTCCGAGAATCTTGTACAGGTACCCAGGAACCTGAAGGCGTTGGAGCGAGTCGGCGATAGCCGCCCAACTGGCGCTGTTGAACGCATTCCTCACGTCAAGGGTGACCACCGCACAGTATCGTACTCCTCGCCTCTTGCGCTGGATTGCCACTTCGGCCGTCTTGGTGACGGACAGGATGGCATCCACCGTCGACTTCCCTTTACGGAAGCCAAACTGATTACTTGACAGACCGCGTATACCCTCCGTGTATGTTGTCAGTCTGTTGAGGATTACCCTCTCGAGCACCTTACCCGCTGTATCCAACAGACATATTGGTCTATATGCCGATGGATCTCCTGGTGGCTTCCCTGTCTTTGGTAGCAACACAAGGGTCTGAATTTTCCAGGCGTCTGGGAAGACGCCCTCGTCCAGACACTTTTGCATCACCACCCTGAACATTCCGGGATCCAGCAAGATAGCCGTCTTGATGGCCAGGTTCGGAATACCATCCGGTCCCGGCGCTTTGTTCACCTTTAGCGACTTTGCTATCGCAATGAGTTCATCATTCGTCACCGTCGCCTCGTCGCCGACCCCCGTTGTGCCGTTGTCGGTGCCCACGTGGTCACGGGTGTTCGGCTGAGCCGTCCACCCTTCCGTCGCTATGACAGCGTTAAGGTCTGGGATACTGGAACGCTGGTCATGGGACACGTCTACGGCGGCGGGGGGCCATGGACTTGGGTCGTGGCTCGGAAAGAGTCCCCCAACGATCACCTGCAGCAGCTCTGATGAACGCTCGGTTGGAGCCGCCGATCCTCTGGTTTTGGCCATTACAACCCGGTAGGCGTCACCCCACGGATTCGTATTGGCCTTCTGACACAGACCCTCGAAGCAGGCTCGCTTGCTGGCCTTTATCTCCCTCTTTAGTGCGGCCTTCGCGGCGACTAGCGCCCCTCTACGCTCGATTCTATCGGCGTCTGACCGCGCTCTTTGCACCTGGAGGCATGTTCTTCGGAGGTCGGCGATCGACTCCGTCCACCAATACACCGGCGATCTTCCATTCCTCGGTTTGACTTCCCTCGGCATGGTCGCATCGCACGCTCGTGTAAGTGTCATAACGAGTCTTTCGCCGCAAGGTTCCTGGGTTTCGCGTAAGTTTCGTTCCCTCTCAAGCGCCTCTTTAAAAACCTCTACATCAAAGTAGGACGTCCTCCATCTGCGGGCGAATGGAGTGGATGCTCCTCCTTCCGCACGCTGCCTTGTATTGTGGACGATACAATAACGTACCGCCAAGTGGTCGCTATGGGTGTAGCCATCATCCACCCTCCAATTGCTAATTAGCCCAGGACTGCTAAATGTTATATCGATAATCGATTCCGCTCCATTTCTATGGTAGGTACTCGTGGTACCCACGTTGGCTAGGTCTACATTGAGCCTAGCCAAGGCCTCCAGAAGAATCTGGCCCCTAGGGTTGGTAAGGCGGCTCCCCCACTCGAGCGCCCAAGCGTTGAAGTCCCCCGCTATTACCAACGGGTTCAGGCCAGTTAGCTCCGTTGTCATCCGATCAAGCATATTGGAAAACTGTTCGATCGACCACCTTGGCGGTGCGTAGCAGCTGCAGAAGAACACTCCATTCACTTTTACAACCACGAAGCCTTCGTTTGTGTTGGACACAACCTCCTGAACCGGGTACTTACCCGTCGTCCATAATGCCGCCATATTAGCCCTGTCCGCAAACCAGTTCCCGTTGCCGGGTGGGATGCGGTATGGGTCGGAAATTATGGCGATATCCGATGCCGACTCGCTAACTGTCTGACACAGCAGTTGCTGGGCTGCCTCACAATGGTTCAGGTTTAGTTGGGTTACCTGCATTACGGTTGGCTCGTTGGTATACCCTTAGCGGCCGGGCACTTGGCCCCCCCCAAGACGTGCTTATCGTCCGGTTTCCCGGCGCACATCAAGCATTTGGGGGGACCTTTGCAATCCCGCGCCTTGTGGCTAGTGCTGCCACACCTTCTGCACATGTTGCTCCTATCTGGGCCTTTGCATTCCCAGGACATGTGCCCGCTCTCTAGGCATCTGAAACATGCCTTCGGCGGCTGGTGCAGGCTTAGTGGGCATATTGACCATCCCACCTTCACCTTCGCCACTTTCAACGCCGCGTCTGCGTCGACTGCCGCTACCCTCAGGGTTGCCACCTGGGTCCCAAGTGGACCCTTCCTCAGACGTATGTCTGCGGCGGCAACCTCGACCTTGCACTGTTCCTTCAGTGCAGTGGAGATCTCGTCTGCCTCGGTGATCTCATCCAGGTTTTTACACTGGATCGTCACCTGCGAGACGAGGGCGCGCACCTCCACACCCTCACCTAAGGCCTGTTTTGCCAGGTCTCTATACGCCGGGCCCTTAAGCGTTGTCGCTTTTTTAAGCTCCAGGAGCATTTCGCCGGTGCGGGTACGGCGTATACTCCGCACGTCGGCGCCTAGGCCTGCCAGTTTAGCGTCCCCGCGCATCGCTTTCAAGACCTCGGAGTACTTTGACGCCTCGGTCTTAACGATGAGGGCCTCTCCGCGGTTACGCTTGCGGGCCACCTGTCGCTTATCTTTTTCTTTTTTAGTTTTATTTCTTTTTTTCCTCACTTTATTCCATGGGGCTTCCCTGCCCCGCCTGGGGTCATCGCTTGTCCCCCTCCTAGCACTGGCATCTGCCTCCGTGCTGGTTATGGCTGTTGTTGTCATTGGAGCCCTGCCGCTTGGGCCCCCTTCGGCGCTTGAGACAACACGCGAGCTGGTTGGCGCGCCTTTCGCGCTGGGCTTAGCGCCGGGGCCTCTCTCTTTGCGAGAAGCCGAAGCTGGTCGCGAGGATGGACCCTCTGACCCCGCCGCCACGTTCGCATAGGTTCGTTTCCCCTTTGGGGCTTCCGACACGATGCGCTTCTTAGAAGCGCCGGGTGCCGTCTCGCCCGGGGACTGCCTAGCCCGCTTGGAGGTCCCCGCCCCCATGGATAGGGTGGACTCTCCGACGGAGACGGATGATTCCGTCTGCGTCTGCTTCGAGGCAATGTCCCTCGCCCTTTCGGTGGCCGCTAGCCGTGCCAACTCTTTGGCACTTTGCTCGGCTAGCAGTTTGGCCTCCAGCTCCTCCCTCTCCTTGCATGCAGCCTGCACTGTCATGCGTAGCCTAAGAAGGCTCAATTTTAGGTCTTTCGCAATGTTGTTGCGCGACGACGTAAAGTCGATGATCGCATCCAACTGCTCCGAGACCTCCATCACCTTAGGAAGGGTTTCCCGCATCCTATCCATGGCCCGGATGAGTCCTGGCCCATCCATGGCCACGCCTAGCTTGGTGCCACCTGCCTCCGATGCCGTAGCACTACCGCAGGTGTCGCTCGCGCCCGATCCCACCGTTTTACGCGGTGGGGACCTCGCTAGGCCGCCTTTAGCGAACGGATTCGCTCTCTCTTGTGTCTTTTTCGTTTCGTCATACATACATACACATACACACAGCACATGTCTGTGTGTATGTGTATGTATGTATGTATGTATGTATGTATGTGTGTGTGTGTGTGTGTGTGTGTGTGTGTGTGTGTGTGTGTGTGTGTGTGTGTGTGTGTGTGTGTGTGTGTGTGTGTGTGTGTGGGGGGGGGGGGAGTTTGATGGGATATTAGTTTGGTTTTTACATAGTTGAAATTTTTGGACATGACTTGCTTTCATTTTCCGTTTTCGTGCTGTACGCATTAAGTGCAGCAGATATTAAAGGGTGATACGGTCAAAATTTGGTCAAGGGAAAACGCGTGTAAATCGGGGAAATCGTTTATTTAAAAAATCAAATTAAATTTCTTTTTCAAGTTCAATTAGTATAAAATTCAGGAAAAATATTCAGTTAGGCTTCCGCTTTTCCAAATCCGAATTGCCGGGCCTTACGCTTGACCCCTGCCATCAGATTTTGTACAGCCACCTTGTCCACCTTCTTCGCCGCAGAAAGCCAGTTTGCCTTGAACTGCTGCTCGTCCTTAGCAGTTTTTTTGGTCTTCTTTAGGTTCCGCTTGACAATAGCCCAGTATTTCTCAATTGGGCGGAGCACTGGCGTGTTGGGAGGGTTCTTGTCCTTGGGAACCACCTGCACGTTGTTGGCGGCGTACCACTCCATGGCCTTTTTACCGTAATGGCAAGATGCCAAATCCGGCCAAAACAGTACGGAACAACCGTGTTTCTTCAGGAAAGGCAGCAGACGTTTATTCAAACACTCTTTCACGTAAATTTCTTGGTTGACAGTCCCGGAAGCTATGAAAATGCTGCTTTTCAAGCCACAGGTACAGATGGCTTGCCAAACCAGATATTTCTTTGCGAACTTTGACAGTTTCGTGTGCTTGAAAATATCTGCTACCTTTCCCCTTCCTTTTGCCGTATAAAACTCCTGTCCCGGAAGCTGCTTGTAGTCGGCTTTGACGTAGGTTTCGTCGTCCATTACCACGCAGTCAAACTTCGTCAGCATCGTCGTGTACAGCCTCCGGGATCGCGCTTTGGCCGTCGTATTTTGTTTATCATCGCGATTTGGAGTCACTACCTTCTTGTAAGTCGATAGTCCGGCTCGTTTTTTGGCTCGATGCACGGTTGTAGACGATACACCCAGCTTATTTGCGGCATCTCGGAGAGATAGGTTAGGGTTTCGCTTGAAACTACCGGCAACTCTCTTTGTCGTCTCAGCGGCTTCCGGTTTTCGATTTCCCCCCGATCCAGACTTCCTGGCTGTCGACAAATGTTCCCCAAAAACTTTAATTACATTTGTAACGGTTGATTTGGCAACTTTTAGCGATTTTGCCAACTTTGCGTGCGAGTAGCTCGGATTTTCGCGATGCGCGAGCAAAATTTTGATACGCTGCTCTTCTTGCTTGGACGGCATTTTGACAACTGAAGAGTGAATTCCAAAATCAAAATAGGAGCAACATTCTACACACACACACCTTCAAAATGAGGGGTGTTCAGGTTTTTTAAATGCAAAATTGAAAGAAATACGTCAAGTTGATATTGACCAAATTTTGACCGTATCGCCCTTTACACAATTAAGTTGAGTACAAATGTTCATATATGTATCTAAATTAGCTTGATTATTGTATTTTCAATACGTTTTATGAGCCTTCTGTTTCCGATTTTTTAGATTGATGATTTTTTTATTGAACCAGACTGGATTTTTGGAGTTATTACTACGTCGCCTTCTCGTGCGTGGAACATCTTCCTGAATGATCTCCAACAAGATTTTATAAAAAAAACTTCCACGGCATATTCAACATTTTCTTCATTCTTCAGAACTGATTGCCAATTTATATTATTCAATTTATGTCTAGTATTGTCTTAGTTAGCCTTGTTAAAATCAAAGGTATTTTCGTAAAAGATATCGTTAGGATTAACGTTATTATGTACGAAAAATGAAAACTCTATAGCAGTGTGAAATGCTTCTTTTTTCCATAAGGGAGAAAGAGATTCACTATCACAGAAGTTCTCATGTATGTTCGTTAATAAGAAAACTAAGTAACAATTTTGTTGATTTATTTGGTTGAAGCTAAAACCGCAATTTTGGTCATTTGGTTGAAGCCTAAAACCGCAATTTTCTCAAAAATAAATTGTAATGTTTTGTTATCACCAACGACGTTAAGTAAAATACTCTCATTATCTGAATCAGGAATAAAACCTACATGGCGCTGATTGAAATCACCATATATATGAACTTTGAATTCAGGAGGGAAACGAGATACGATTGCTTCAGCTGTTTGATAAAATATTTCATATGATGACTTGCTAGCTTTATCAGGCTGAAAGTACACTGTGGCAAAAACTTGGGTCTCATGTGCGCTTTAACCCATACATGATTAAATTAAACATTTGGATGAAACAATAAGTTCAGAATTAAACTTTGAGAATATCGTAACGAGAACTTTTCCACCACACAGTCTTTGAGTTAAGAGTAAGTCACGGTCATCTCTGAATACATTATAACTACTACCAAAAATTTCTTCACTTTTAATTCTCTCATTCCAACTAGTTTCGGTAACCAAAATTACCGAAAATAAGGCACTTAATACGTTTTTATGAATTACAGTACGTTGTACTTATTGTTGTTGTTGTTGTATGCTTGTTTTTCGATGATTCCTTTGATTCCATGTCTTCTGCAATTTTTTGCTGCGACAAGCGGTGCAACAAGCTCCACAGTTTCTAGTAGCCAGAAGTCGCCAGCCTGAGTCATCGGAATTATTGTTGCTACTGTCTGTCGTGATCCGGTGTTTGTTTCGTTCCTTTTGTTGACACCGTGACGTTTTTTGTGAAGGCCAACAGGCCGTCGGCTGCCCACGTGCACGGTGCTATTCTCATTTTTTTGATGCGGCGTCTTACTGGATCAACTTTCTTCGGATCAGTTTTAGCCTTGCCCTTTTGGCTGGCTACTGTCGTTGCTTCATTCATTGTAGCACCGGATGGCTACCTTGCTCCTCGGTAGGCTGCTGCTGCTCCTAATGGTCCGCACACTACGACGTCCGATTCCAGACTGAGCCGGTCGGTGCTATTCGATTATATATACACCGGCTGCTGCTTTCGGATGGCTACCGGATGGCTACCTTGCTCCTCGGTAGGCTGCTGCTGCTCCTAATGGTCCGCACACTACGACGTCCGATTCCAGACTGAGCCGGCCGGTGCTAGTCGATTATATATATACACCGGCTACTGCTTTCGTATGGCTACCGGATGGCTACCTTGCTCCTCGGTAGGCTGCTGCTGCTTCTAATGGTCCGCACTGGATGGCTACCTTGCTCCTCGGTAGGCTGCTGCTGCTCCTAATGGTCCGCACACTACGACGTCCGTTTATGGAATGAGTTTGCAAACGCAGTGTGCTTTACTTATATAGCCATTGGCTTCCCCGCTCCAACCAATCAGATCCATCGTAGCTGAGAACGAACGAAAAGGGAAACAACGAAGAGGGAAACAACGAAGGGAAAGCAACTTGCAAGGGGAGAATGGCATTTCTATTAGTGCTTCCACATATTCCTTGATGAAAACAATCAATTTGTTTGTAACATTTATTTAATGCATCGCTTCCTTCTCCTACACTGTCTAAAAGCTCGATTTCCAGGCTAAGGCACGGATCGAATGGTGGAGTCAATGGCTTCTCATATAACGCCGTTACATTGGCAGATCATGATTTCAGCTCTTCTAGAATGTCCAAACCATGCATTGGATTCCTGTGCATGGGAGACATTGTAAAACTCGAGAGTTCTTTTACCTCTCCGCTCAGACTTTTCAAATCATTCGTTATACCTTACGTCATAGTTTGCATTGATGTTGACAATTTCTTGAGTAGATTCCTTCTCAACGACATCAACTAGTGTTGTAATATGGTTTTTAATTACAACAACATTGCCGGTAGAGCCACTGTTTCTAGTCGCCGTCAGCTATTTTTTTATATCACTCAACGATACCTCAAGACGATCGATGGCTTCTTGCACACCCGCAACGTTGTTTTGCTGCGTTGCGCGATGGGTAACTTCCGTGTTTTTATTAATCAATAATTTCGGTCAACTCCCTTTGCTTGGTACACTCAGTGGCAAAAAAAAAGCCAAGAAAAATTTTGCTTCCAAAACACGCTATGTTCAACCTTCTGTAACTTTATCAATTATCAATATTTTTGGCTGAAAATTGGACAACATTATAACCAATGTATAGACCTTATTTGACCAAAATTTCATATTGATAGAATTTATAAATTATAAATATAATTTCATATTGATAGAATTTATAAACCTCGGCTTTTTTTTGCACCGATATTTCAGCATGGTCAATATCGGGTGAAAAAGGGAAATACTCATATTGGTGCGTCAACTTTGACGCCAGCTGTAGTCCAAACCACTTGATGGAAACAGATAAACTTTTGTCCACATCATTTTTTATCATATTGATAATTGACAAAGTTGCAGAAGGTTGAACATAGCGTTTTTTGGAAGCAAAATTTTGCTCGGCTTTTTTTTGCTACTGAGTGTAAGCAATTGGAATTCAAAATTCAGTGCAATAAGTACATGGCAACTCGTAAGACTGCACGTTGATCTTTGCATCTTTTTGTACGAAGGGAGTTACGTTGAACAGGTACTCCCATGCAGGCGGCATGAAACGCCCTCGTGCATCCGATGCAGATCCACAATACGGTGTCGACGGTGGAATCAGTTGAGCAAATTTCGCAGCTCATATTGAATATAGTAACACGAAATCACAAACAAAACAAAACAAAAAAGTATGCAAAATAGAAACCACGCGAATCACTCATGGCTAGGAGCGAACAAAAACACGTCTATAAGGCTTAGTGACGTTTAACGCACGCACACTACAGCGCCATTTAGATCAAAGGAGTGCAAGTAAGAAAGAAAATCATTTGGAGGTAAACAAATCATCATTCCTCTGTATGTGCCATAAAGAGAAAATTTGTCAAACGTTAAAAAGCCTAATACTGACTCAATGACGTCTATATAAGGTCTGGGGCAACGCACTGCTTACTTGTATTGGAAGCAAAAATAATGTAAACATTGCTGAGCTGACGAGTGATGACGTAACACTACTCAACTCTCTATGGGCGTGCATAGGTTCAGATAAAAAAATCGGTTCAAACGTGTAGTAAAAATGCTAAATTGTGGAAATAATCATGATACAAAACCCATTTGTTGAGCAGATGCATTTCTTCCCGATAACATAAGTAATTTATAGTGAATTTAATTTAATTTTTGCCACATTAATTTTCAATCGCTGGGATTTGTTAATCGAGTAGCGATATAGAGCCAATTTTCCATCATCGATAGACTGGAATCGATAGCTTAAGTTCTATAGCGCACACAATAAACAATCACGGAACGAACGAATTAAAAAAATAGTATGACGTAGAACTTCCCGAGCTCTTGTGTAGCGTGCGCAAGGAGTGCGGTGATATTATTGTCATGAGCGAATTTTGCTCATTTCACTAATATTGTTGTGGCTATTGGGCCAGACCTTATATAGACTTCATTGATACTGACTGACGATTGACGAAATTGTGAGCATACCTTTGATTTGTGCATGAACTATCGATGGCCCAAGAAAGCGAAAGGTGTGCTCAAAATCATGGATTGGCCACCGCAATCCCTGACGTCAACCCGACCGAATTATCATGGGACGTGATCAGTTGAAAATAGTTCTTCAACAGTCTTAAAAGTAGCTAGGGACAAAATTGCAACTTACACTTCACTTCAAATTTTTTTCGAAAAGCTTCCACGAATTTGCGTTGCAATAATCAAAGTAAGAGAAAGACACGTTGAAGAAAAAAAACTGATTTTACGGTATTTTTAAATAAATTCTTAATAGAGTATGACCAAATAGTCTAGTTCCTAGCTTATATACAAACTTAATGAACACATAAAAAACTATGACAATCTTAAACAACCTATATTTGATGATATTCTTATGAAACAAATAGTTGTATTAGAAATAAATGTTTAGTGGATGTTTTACTACACGTTTTTGTGTCCTGATTATTGCAGATACAGACCTTTGCTACAATCACCGAATTTTTGTTTGGCTGGATAGAAGCACAGGGTATGTGTCCCATTACTCAGCCTAATATGCTAAGGTCGATTACATTTTTTTTATTGTAATTCATTAAATAATTGAGCTACAAACGACATTCAATTTGCTGTTTGACATTATGCACCACCGAAATGATGCCAAACTTCATTTTTCTTGGCAAAAACATTCGAGGAATATGGATGTAATGTTGATGTGTACCCAGGTAACCAATAAACATTAGCATATGCAGTAAATCATCCCTAAATCTGCATTTCAGGTGCTACAAGCAGTATATTAGCATTATATCGGAATCATGAATGCTATCTGTTGTAAAGTTGCATTTCAAATGCTATTTAAATGCTTGTAGCCTGTAATAAGCATTTCGAATGCAAAATAGCATTAATAAAGCATTATCATAGCATTGCAGTAAAGCAGCCGTATATTGGGCCAAAAGTGGCATTTATTTTGCATTTAAGGCGACTTAATTGCTTGATAGGCTGCCGTAAAAACGTTTTGGAACTGATTATTGGTTACCTGTGTAGGCTCCATGTTGGGTTTATTCATGGATTCAACTTAATCTCATCCTCTAAATTTGGCATTATGTTCAGTTTTCGTACGGTTTTCTACTATTATTTCTTAGACATTTTATTGTTTCCAATATTCTCTTAAATGAACTATTCTATTTACTTTACTGATATGATATTTGAACAAAAACTTCTTTAAAAGACTGAAATAGTTTTTGTTTGTATTCTATCGCCCGTTCAAGATTCAAAATAATATAACTTACGTAACACAGGTTTGATTGCTTGCATACTAATTAAGTTTTCCTATTCGGGTAATTTAAATTAATTAAATATTTACCAATACCAATATTAAAATATCTTAAACAAATAATAATCCATAGTTGGGAACACATAAAATAATTTATCCCTAAAATCGGGCCTACGCTTTTCTTGCAAAATACTAACATATCTTTCAGTGTGAAAACTTAATTAACAACCTGTGTCTCTTTTTTGCAGATCTATGGTGCATTTAAATAGATGTCGATCAAATTTATTCAGATTTAGGGTATTTGAAGATCGTGCAGAAAATCTGTCAGCTTAATAAACGAGATCATTATTTTCTAACAGTTTCATCACAATGAAACGATGAAAAAGTTTTCAATTGCTTGAGAACAAGTTGATTGCCAAATTGTCATTGTTTATTTGTCGATTATCGCTGAATTAATGACATATTGGGTACATTGGCCGAATGAAGGGGCAAGGCTAAAGGACATTACATCCCCCAGCCCTACCTTTTATGATAAGCTTTCGGGACTCGTAAATTGAAAATTGAAAGTTCATTGCTGAAATTTGTGTTAATCTAAATATCCACATTACACTCTTAGTTACCTACACACTCAGATTTGTTTTACCGAAATCTGTAAAATTTTACCGAATTCTCAACAGCTGAATGTTCGGTCATTCAATTTAACGGATTTAGGTAAAATTTTACTGAAATCCTGTAATTTTTTAACAGATAACTGTAAAATTTCACCGAAATCCGTTAAATCGGATTACCGAGCCATTGAGAATTCGGCTGTTGAGAATTCGGTAAACTTTTACAGATTTCTGTAACAAATCTAAGTGTGTACATTCTGAGTACCCTCATTAGGGCATCCAAGTAGAAAATTCTGCAGCGACAGTATTAATATCGATACCAGGTCAAAAAGGCACAGACTTAGGGCAACATGGGACAAAATAAAACGGTTGAGGCAACCGATCACGTTGTTTCAAGTAGAATTATTTTACTGATGACATCAAAAGTTTAAATAACAGCAAAAAATTAGCATTCTGGCCCACTGTGCAATGGAAGATAAAATAAAACCAACATAGTGTTTCTGTTGTAATAGGATTTATACTCTTTATCATCGTTTAGTTCGAAGCAATGCCGCACGTTATAAAACAAATATGAATAACGAGGTTTGCGATTTTCCCGAGTAGAAATTCCGCTTGGAAGCACAAACTTGCGGTTTTCCCTTTCATTCTGTGAGGTGAACACGCCAAAAGGGAACGTACCGATCGAGACAGACAGAGTGGAAGGGTTGTTTGGAATCTCGAATAATTTTGGTGGTCATGGTAACCGGAAAGCGTGGCGGCAGCATAGATGCTTCTCTTTGCTCATTTGAGTCTAGTTTGTTGGAGTTTCATTTCCATGAATAATTCTTCGAACAATGAAAACCGCCAAATGTGACTCGGAATGAGTTATGCAATTTTGCGTGCACATGTTTATTGTTCTAGCATTTGATTAACATCGATTCACATCGAAGCTAGGGCCGATAATTAAATTCAATTCAATAACAACGGCAACCAAAAGTGAAATCATATTACTTGTCGTATCATACAAGTTCGAAATTAGTTCGATTTGTTATTTGAGTTTCCGCCCGCATTCGGTCGATCTAACGGAAAGCGAATCGAATCTGGAATATGAGATTTCGGTGGAAGTGAATTTCAAACACGAAATGTTCTACATGAGCATCCTGACACATTTGCGTAGGTAACTAATCAACCGTGTCTTTCAAAGCGTATTTGAGTTTAGAAACTAGTAGGGGTGAGGGAACTATAGCAGATGTTCTAATACATATATGCGTTTGACTAAGATGATGATGTGATTAGTCTGATGCAAATAATGTTTTCATTCCATGTTCGACATCAATCAAATAGTTTATAGCTGAGTATGGGTTTTGAGTTATTGATTTATCGACGGAATAACTGGGTACTTTGATCCGGATTGGGAGTCTGTGAAATTCATGAATATTTAGACAATCAAACATTGGTGCAGTTCTGTTACCTGCACGTTTCTGGTGATTTGCCAAGCGAGCTTAATTAAAATAACAATATACAGCAAAATAATCTGTTGAATATTACATCAAATCTGCTGCAACCAATTAATCCATCGGTTCAGTCAAATTACCTACTGTGATGTACTCTAGGGATTTTGATTAGCGTTAGCATTAGTATTGAAGTTTGCACACTTTGTGGATGAAGCTACAATGAGGAATAATTCGTTGAAGTCATTACATGTCACCGTGAAATGGAACCAGTTACTGGTACCTTTCTTCATGCAATAATTTCCACGGAGACATTCCTCGATTGCTCACCTGGCCACGCCCATGCAACCGTTGGAGATAGGGAGATCTATAGACTGTTCCAGAAAGTATAAGCAAACTTTCAAAATAACAAAAAAGTCATGTTTTTTTTAGTTTCAATAATTTTATTTGGCAAATCATATTTGTATTTGTGTTTTATATGATATTTTACTCTCGTTTAATCAAAATATTTAATTTAATGTATGTCTTTCGGCACGAAACATACATTTTACTTTTGTACCATTCTAACGTGTCCTTTGCGTAATGACATGACGCCAAATCAGGCCAAAACACTACTTGACCTTCGTGCTGCCTGATCATCGGCAATAATCGCTTCTGGAGACATTCCTTAACGTATTTCTGAGTGTTCATCGTCTCCGTTGTGATGTACGGACTAGATGTTTTATTACACTCGCATATTGCCTGCCAAACCATAACCTTCTTACCGAATGTTTCGGTAAAAATTGCCTTCTCCGTTTCGGGGATGTCATTGTCTTTGCTTACAGTATAGAATTGTGGTCCGGGAAGCGTTTTGTAGTCTAGTTTCACATACGTTTCATCGTCCATTAATATACACCTAGAATTTCTACACAATAACGAATCGTAGAGATTGCGGGCCCGTGGTTTCACGGACGCGGCCTGTTTTGGGTTCCTTTTGGGTTTTTTCTGCTTCCGGTATGTTTTTAGCCCAAGTCTTTCTTTGGCACGCATGACGTTACTCGATGAGGTCCCTAGTTTTTTCGCAACATCCCGAACGGAAGTCGCTGGTTTTCGCTTGTAGGCATCTCTGATCTTTTTATCGATATCCGGACCAACAGGACCGGATTTCCGACCACTCTTCGGCGCATCTTCAAACGTACACTATTCTCTATATTTTCGAATCGCAGATCGTACCGCTCCGACGCTTACACCCTCTTCCTTGGCCAATTTTCTCAAGGAGAATCCGCTCACAGTGCACCATTTGTGCACGATACTTTTTCGTTGTTCCGGAGTAAGACCGCGCATTTTGATAGGTAACACAAAACTGAGCACTTTTTTGATGCTATGTCATTCAGAAATGTGCAAACAAAATGACGCAGCCAAAACATGTCGAAATTTTTCATTATATTCAAAGTGACCGTTAAAATAAGGTGTGCTTATACTTTCTGGAACAGTCGTTACCATAAGAAGAAACAGAGAACCCACTTAGCCTTCAGTAGATATCAAAGGAAAAGGGAAATGAACAGTCGGAGAGAAGAGTTAAACAAAATGCCCTGTTTGGCGTGCAGAACAACAATCGACGAAAATTGACGAAAATGGACGTTGGGAGCATTTCGTCTAAGAAGGTTAAGTGATGCTCCATATCTCTTCAAATGGTTAGAACTAAAGCATCAACTTTAGTCCTAGGCTCATATGCCTTATGATTATAGCGCCATTACCCGCTCTCTAAAAAGAGAAGAATGTCTGAGAATATGTTTTTCTTCTGACGGTAGGGACATTGTCACAAATTTTTGTCCTAGCATTCAAAGCAGCATATAGTTTCGGAACTTTATAACTTTATTTATCATTGACGCACACAACCTCACCAAAACGAACAATCAAGCTATTTATTAAGTGATAAAAAAATGAATGAGCTCACCCTAATTGTAGATCACAACTGCTGAAATGTTCCGAAAGACGTAATTGCCTCCCGACAGAACTTTTTAGGTTCCAGTTGGACGCCACCATGTTCGGTCTCGTCAGGTGGAATACCATCGTCACAATTGGTTTGACTTCCAGTGCAGTTCTATTCCAATACAGGTTTTTGAATGGTAGCCTGTTGGCGTAGTACTAGATAAGGACTGTTCGTTTTATAAAGAGGACTCATTGCCATCCTCTCGGAGATGCTGCTTGTTTATTGCCAGTAGCGCTCGATCGGTCGCAATTCAGGACAATTTGGTGGATTATCCTCTTTGTGCACAAAATTGATGCCGTGCTCCTTCTTATCTTTCTAGAATCTATGCTCGCAACGAAATAATACAAATAATCACAATATTTAACTCTATACGGAAGCGTTTGGTACGGCAGGTCTTGATTCGAAGTAGTAGAGCGATTTCATACACTCTTTATGGAATCGCTCTATTTCTTGGAATCCTCGCTGCGGCACATGCTACGCAGTTGGCCTGGCCGGTGACAAGAAAAATGATTTTCAAGAAGTCGCAATTTTCCAGGATGCTTTCAAGAATTGGCTGCGTTAGTGTGAGATTAGATTAGATTAGAAAATTGATACCGTGCTGCTTCATCAGATCCAGCGTAGCAGAAGCGTAGTGAGCGGATGCAAGATCAAACCAGAACAGTGAAGGAACGGTGTGTTCGCTTTATTATGCATTCCTTGCGATAAACTTCACCGTTGATGGTCCCAGTGGTGAAAAATGGAAAACTTTGTTTGGCACATGAGCAAATAGCCTGCCACACAAGAATTTTTTTGTCGAACTTCTCCATTTCGATCGTTCTTCTGCCATCAGGTACGTTTTCCCCAACAATCGCATTATAAAACAGCGGCCCGGTAGCGTAGTTGTGTCCAGTTTGCATATCATGCTTTCTTAACATTTTATTAAGCTTCCGGCATCGATCTTTGGCTCGATCCAGCTTTTCCGCGCTCCGTATTGGCGTTTTTTGCTTCTTCTTGCTTCTTCTCAGGCTGAAAGTTACGTAAATATGGAACAACAACAACAACATCTTTACGTAGACGATCTATTCAGCCGGTATAAGTTTAGAAGATTGGTTGCAACAAGGGGTGCACAAGTTATTGCTCCACCATTATCAACAGTTCTGCTCGAGTTATCCCGAAGGGACCTTGGTCATGCGCTAAGGGCGGTTTGAAACAGCATATGATCTCCATTTAATGGTGGTGGATGTGCCGAAGATTCATGGAATTAGGATTCCTCCCTCTTCTTCTCCTCACTGGCTTTGACGCTTTTTTAAACTTAGTATTTTAGAAGCACTTCCACAGTAATAATTTGAGAGCTTTCTATGCCAACAGAAATACATTAATTAGTATATTGTGTGGCAAGCAGAATAATACTCTAACGTTTGCATTAAAAAAATGGACTTTTTTCGGATGGTGATAAAAAAAATTAAGACAGGTAATTGCATTTGATAAATTTCCCATGGAAGGTAATTGTTTAAGCTTACTTACAAAAAAATTCTACGCCCTTGCGAGCGGCCTTCCAGCAGTTAACCGGAACATTCGCCATGGTGGACGAAAACATGCGAGTAGGCATATTTTTGAGTTCTTTCTTCGTTTTATTTATGAATTCCTCCTCAGTTTTCGCGACAAAATTGTTGAAGTAGATCTTACGCTTCAGGTTGGCCCAGAAATTCTCGATGGGAGGCCGCTGAGGGACGTTGGGCGGGTTCGCCGACTTGGGTACCACATTGATATTCAGCCGCTCCATCTCCTCCAACGATCGCTTCGAGTAGTGGGCTGACGCCAGATCCGGCCAGAACACCGCGTCTTCGCCCTTATGGTATTTCTTGATGAACGACGCAACTTCCGGCAGGCATTTCGTACTATAAATTTCCCCGTTCACGGCCAGTCCGGAGCGAAAGAAGAGCAGCTTTGACATCCCCTTCTCGCTGATGTCAGCCACAGCAGCAGCTTCTGGGGGAATTTGGTGTGTGAAATAAACGTCAGCTCAGAACTCACTTCCTTCGCGGGGGAAGTAAAATACGAAGTGCCCTGCCTGTCGTTGCCATCCAGGGTGAGATAGGTCTCGTCGTCCATCACCACCGCCACGTCGCGATTCGCCGGGAAAATCGAGTTGACCATCTTATTCAGCCGCTGCCGCTGCGTCATTGCCTGCAGCTCCGAAACCAGTGGACGCGACATCCGGTTCTTGACATGTATGTTCATGTTCGCCAGGTACTTTTTCAGTGTTTGGCCAGTTGAACCGACCTCTCGGCCAAGCGTACGCAGCGATGTAGCCACTTTTCCCCCGGTCTTCCTCTTCAGGATCCTTTGGAGCTTCTTGTCGGGTCGTCGGCCGTCCGGAACCGGGCTTTCTTTCGATGCTCTGATTGTTGTCTAATAGTGCCAAGATGTTGTAGATGCCGGAACGGGCGTATTCGGAGTCTAAAAAGTACCGCACGATGTCCGTTTACGACGCGGCGGGGTGCCGTTCTTTGAAGGCGCACACTTCTGAACGGAGTTGCTTCACTGTTTTTGCCATCACGGTTAGAGTTCGACTGATAGAGCTGTCAAATTTTGTCTGCTGACTCATGGGTTACAATGATTGATGCTGCATGGGTAGTTTCGTCAGTGCGGGTGAAGATAAAACCCATGAAAAATCGGCAATTTTTGTCCATTTTTTAAAATGCAAACGTTAGAAATCCTGACTTCATAAACCCCTTCAGGCAAATGTGGTTTCATTTGCTTGAATAGTTCTCGAGTTATGCATAAATTTGTGTTTTATTTATATACGACGCCCCCCCCCCCCTCAAGAAGGGAAGGGGTCTTGAACTACCATAGAAACATTTCATGCCTCCAAAAACCTCCACATGCCAAATTTGGTTCCATTTGATTGATTTGTTCTCGAGTTGTGCAAAAAATTTGTTTCATTTGTATTGGAGCCTCCCTTTCAGAGAGCGGAGGGGTCTCAAACCACCATAAAAATGTTTTTCTCCACCCCCATCATTTGGTATTTGCTTGATTAGTTCTCGAGTTCTGCAAAAAATTGTGTTTCATTTGTATGGGAGCCCCCACCTCTTCCAGTAGGCGGAAGGGTCTCAAATCACTGTAAAAACGTTTCTTACCTTTAAAAACCTCCACATGCCAAATTTGGTTTCATTTACTTGATTAGCTCTCGAATTATGCAGAAATTTATCTTTTATTTGTATGGGACCTCCCGCTTTCAGAGAGCGGAGTGGTCTCAAAATACCATGGAAACATTTTTTGCCTTCAAAAACCTCCACATGCCGAATTTGGTTCCATTTGCTAGATTAGTTCTCGAGATATGCAGAAATTTGTACTTCATTTGTATGGGAGCCCTCTTTTTCAGAAAGGGGAGGGGTCTTGAGTCACTTTAGAAACATTTTTTGCCGTCAAAAACCTCCACCTGCCATATTTGGTTCCATTTGCTTGATTAGTTCTCGAGTTTTGCAGAAATTTGTGTTTCATTTATATGGGAGTCTCCCCTTCCAGAGTAGCGAGGGGTCTCTTACTATCATAAGAACCTTCCCCGGCCCCAAAAACCCTTGCATACAAATTTTCACGCCGATCGGTTCTGTAGTTTCCGAGTCTATAAGGGTCAGACAAACAGACAGACAGAAATCCATTTTTATATATAGGGTAGGAGACGGCTTTATCAGGGGTGACTGTTTTAATCAGTTGCTATGAAATAGGTCGAAAACTCCTACATTTTCCAAATTATTTCGCTTTTAGTTAAACGATCACAAGCTCTATCTATTGGACTAATGATTCGATGTATAAATCATGATTGATTACCAATTAATTACTATAATTTTGAAGATTTAAAATACATCATCTAGAAAACCATCAGTTTCCTACCTGCTGAAGAAGTTCACTCAAATTTTGCCTTTGTGTATTTTGCATTTAATCGCGTGTACCGAAGGGAATGTCTTGATCAGCTCCTTCTCACATCTAGGGTTGCCAGAATGTGATGTTGAATATTGAGTTAAATTTATTTCATATTTAGATGATCTGAAATCATTATTTATTTCATGTTTATTCCAGTCATTAGAGGTTGATCTATGCTTATGATTATATTGTCCATCATCTATGGCACTATCTAAAAATATCTTTCGGAGCCAGTTCTTAACGATAAATAATGCTTCGCTGTTGAGCGGTATCTATGGCATCATTGTTGCTCTTGAGAGAGCCCATGTTTCCTCTCGTCTTTGTTGAGCATGGACACAGCGCACCGGTATTGTAACGTGAAGCCTGATGTCTCTTGCATTTGTTTGTTTTTAAAGTCGTCACAGTCGCTTTGGCTAACATTTGCGTGAGAGTAAATAAAATAAGAAATACACATTGCCAATCTAAAGATCAATGACAAACTCAAAGTTTGGTCGTGTACGTCTGTCTCACAACCTGCTAGTAGACGAGTTTGTGATCGTAGCAATCGACATGTTTTGGTTGATTGTTTTCGAGAGCGAATTGGTAAAACAAAGGAGCGTATCGAGAAAATTAACGTTTGCAGCTAATCGTGAACTAGGCTATTTTATTTCGCCTTTGCATACATGCACGGAGTCGTACTCATACAATATTGTTAGTTTATGTACAGATTGCGGAGCTGAAGAAAACAATTTCTTGACCGGAAAGCAATCCGCATGCTTTTTAAAAGTCCCTGCAATTGGGATCTTTATTCCATGGCTATGAAATTTTCTGAGTCTAATGCTCGTTGCTGAATGTATGTTCCGATAGATCAGAAGTAAGCAGAGGGATTAACGTCTAGATATTGGCAGTTCTAATTATAGATTACATACAGCTTCATCAAATTTCCCAGATGCTGAATAAACTGCTTGAAACCCGTCCCGTACCCTATAGAATCTTAAAATATTTTAAACTTCCCGAAGTCATTTCAATCCCTTTTTAAAGCTCAAAGGAATAAATTACTGGCTACAGTGGGGTGTTCATATGTGACAATTAAATTATTTCTCAATTTATTTCACACCCACCACTAATAGAGAAACCATTAGTAGAATGAATTTTAAATCACAAAATAGCTCTTCCATTTGTCACCTTTCCCTTTCTACAGTCTCGTTCCAGTCTATGGGTGAAGATAAAATTTCCAATTATAAATCAAATTATTAAATAACCGAATAAAAACCGACAAACGGAGGAGTGCAACGCCGTTGCGGCAGGAAATGAAGTTGGCAAGTTGGCCATTTAAATCAATCTGTTGGTTTTAATTGTTTGAATCATTTAATCCTTTCATCGGGATCAATATATTTAATCAAAACTCCATTATTATTTTTTCTGTCGACTTGCTTTTTGTCATGGCCGTACTTGGAAAGCCATGCTACTTTGTGGTTGTGCTTTTGATCTTCGATAGTGAAGCTCACATTTTGAATAAAGGCAACAAGAATCACAATCGGAGCATCGTTTGCATGGTTCTTCCCTATCACATGTGATTATCGTTTCTGGTTAATGTTTGTAAATTGATATGCTGATGACTCTCGTGTGAGGTTCGTGAGGTTTTGCATCTCTGGACTGCATGATACGGAGATGCTTATTTTAGTTGTGAAGGTTCGCTACATACACACCGGTAAATACAATTTTCGAATTTCTCGAATAACAGAGAAAATATTCCAATCAATGGATCTGACCTTGTTGAACTAAAGTTCAAGTTACTTTATATTGTTCCAGAACTCTCACATCACTACCTATGCTCAACAGCAAGAAATCATTATCACAGTTCAGTTATCACAACCCTTCACCCTTCACAAGTTTTATTGGTAGCAATCTTTAGAAGCTCCGGTGGAACAATGAAAGGAAGATCTTTAGAACACAAGAGCGGCAGACTCCATTGTCGTTCGCACCCTACAAATTTGATTCAGATACAGTGCCCTAGATAAGAAATCCATACACGACTGGAAGAGCTAGTGAGCTCGACTGAAGCCATGAACGATAGCTATTGATGCTTAGATGTTGCCCTTCCGGCGAGAAAGGGTTTCTTCCGCTATCACATATATTCTCATATTTCATAGGGTTCTGCTGCTAGCGGGCAGCCCTAAGTTTGCACCTTTAAACTGAAGGAATGATCCATGAAAAATTGAAATTCGTTCCATAAAAAACGTATTTCTGACCCATAAAGCTCTGATGAAAATCCATAACAAAATTAAAATGATCCATAAAATACAGCAATGTGATCCATACTTTATGTAAGTTTTAGCAATAAAATGTCAAAAATGTACCGTTATATATCTAGGCTATGATCCATAAAATTGTACCGATTACCCATAAACATATTGCAAACTATCCATAAAAGGTTCAATAACTTTCCTTAAACTTGTAAAACTGATCCTTAGAATGTAATGTTTGTGAACTAAAACATATGCACATGATCAATAAATTATTGAAAATATTCCATAAATAAATCGCCAATGATCCATAATAGGTTTGAAAATGAACCATAAACTTCTAAATATGGTCCATAGCAAATCAATTTTGTGCATTTATAATAATATAAATGATCCATTAATTATGCCGGAACTATTCCAATTTTGGGTTTAAATTTTTTTTAAATCTAATTACGGGAAAATCGATCCTTGACTGCGCAACTACTCAAATTTATTAAAATGTCCGTTCCTTTATATATGAGGCTTAAATATTGCTGTAAAAGAAGGATCACTTTGGAGAAGATTTTTAATTTTCAGAAAGCTGACTTACTTTTGCGATCTCACGTTCTTTTACAACCGCAACTGTGACATTTGTTTCCCAATAAATTTGGTAAAGAGCACTCGTGCACGTAAAGAACTACGGCAGCCCTATTTTTGCACCTTTAAAACTGTAGAAATGATCCATGAAAAATTGAAAATCGTTCTATAAAAAACGCATTCTTGACCCATAAGACTCTGGTGAAAACCCACAAATAAAATAAAATAGAAATGATCCGTAAAATTCATCAATTTGATCCATACTTTTAACAAAATTTAGCAATAGAATATCAAAAATTAACCGTTTTATATCAAGGGAAGAATATATAACATTTTTCGGATTTCCCATTAACACATTGCAAATGATACTTAAGAGGTTGAACTTGCAAAATTGATCCACAGAATGTAACATATGTGCGTATCATCTATTAATTATTGTAAATGTTCCATAAATAAATTGCCAGGGACCCCTAATAGTTTGTATAACAAATCATAGTCTTCAAAAAATGATTCATAACAAACCAACTTTGTGAACTTAACATTATTTGATCTCCCCGCAACTGCGACACATGTTTGTCAAGAAATTTGGTAAAGAGCTCTCCTGCACATAAAGAACTTCAGGTCAAATTTATGACTTGATTAAACTGTTGTTTCAGAAAATTTGATTTAAATAATGCCGGGCAGACGCTTGCTGTTCCAACTCGCTGTCGCTCGTCGGACCAAACTAAAAAAAACATCTTCTGTTTGCATTATACCGGGCAAATGCTTGAAACAGCCGTTTGCCTGGAATCTAATCTACGCTTTGTCACCACTTCGGATGTCGGAAACATCGAACGCTTTCTGCCGCCTTAGTTCTTCAATCCTCAATACGGCTACGCAAAAACTCCGCAAACCTTTTTTAACAGCGATATTTTATCCGGATACCTGAAAGAACGGACATGTCACTAAATCTGAGTAGTAACGCAGTTAGGGATCACTTTTACAATCTTTTTGGATCTAAATTAACAAAAATAGTGCTCCAACCTGGAAAAATGCAGGCATAATTTATGGATCATACCATATGGTTTAGCGAACAAAACTGATTTACTATGTATCATTATTATAAGCTTATGGTTCATTATTCAGCATTCTATGGATCATTGGCAATTTATTTATGGAAAATTTCAAATAATTTATGGAACATGCGAATATATTTTATTGCACAAAGGTTACATTCTATGGATCAATTTTACAAGCTTAAGGAAAGTTATTGAACCTTTTATGGATAATTTGCAATATGTTTATGGGTAATCCGTACACTTTTAACGACCATGCCCTAGATATAAAACGGTACATTTTTGATATTTTATTGCTAAATTTGTTATGAAGTATGGATCACATTGCTGTGTTTTATGGATCATTTCAATTTTTTTTATGGATATTCACCAGAGTCTTATGGGTCAAAAATGCGTTTTTCGTGGCACGATTTTCAATTTTTTATGGATCGTTTATTACTTTTTATATGCAAAAGTACGTTTGCCCTTTCCTATCACAGACTACAAATTTAAGTAAGGAACGTCTCATATGCAGCAGTGCATAATATATGAAAGGGGACACGTTAGAAATTTGCTTCATTCATTCGCCAATTTCGAAGAAGTTACATCAGCGCTTGACTGCGCCCGTTAAGTCGTCTGGTGCACTGCTTCTTAGCGATATGAGTCGCCGTAGCAAATTTCCGGTCGGATTGCAGTTCTCACTTGGTCGAATTCATCGTCTGCTCTGGAAGGGGGCAATACATCGAGCGCGTTGCCGCCGGTGCCCCCGGCAACCTCGCTGCAGTGATGGAATACCTAGTGACTGAAGTCCTCGAATTGGCAGGTAACGCCGCCGCGACAACAAGTAGACCAGAATCATCCCACGTCATCTGCAGCTGGTCATCCGCAGCAACGACGAGAAGCTGATGAAACTTCTTTCCGCTGTGACCATTTCACAAGGTGTTCTTTTCAGGCCGTCCTGCTGTACAAGAAGACCGAGAAGAAAACCTAAGTGCAATCGCGAACCATGTTCTCCCCGTCATCAATTAAAACCCGTCCTTTTCAGGACGAACACATTATTTTACCGAACTGAAGAGTTTGTTTAATTGTAGTTTCTCTTGCGCTCATCAAAATTTCCAATACCACGCACCGGCTCAACGTGGCATTGCTTCTTACGTCGCGTCCCGGAGTAAATGACCGAGCACGTTGGACAACCAACAAAGGAAGCATTATGACAGCTGACCGACCATGCGTACACATATTGTAGTTCCAAGTTGTACATAGTGGATTAAATAGATTAGTTGCTGGCGGTGGCAAGCACTCTGGATGGTGCACTGGCCAGATAGGTTTAGGTGGCTGTTGCTAGAAAATAACTCGTCTTACAGTCGGTTGACTCCGCCAGTTAGAATGCTTTGTCAGCCAGTCTTGTTTCATTATTGAGATTTTTCTATTCATATGTACTTTTTCTACACAAATTAAGCAAGCAAATTAGGAATGTTTCGGTTAAGAAAATCATCCGTCTAGTGTGTAATAATTAAAACTAATTATTGTGGCGCAATAATTTAAGTTCGTCCCCTTTGATGCAATTTGTATCACATTGCCTTCGCTGGTACCGCCTTTTTTCGTGCACTAGCATCCGACGCCATTAGCTAATAGCTCTTAGCAGAACATTTTGATTCAACATTTCAGTCATCATTCAGTTTAAACAAGCGACACGTACGGACGTGTTTTTCGCTCCCTCGCAATAAAAGTGTTTCGCTCTCGCCCGCTTTCTCGCGATTGCGTGTCCGGTTCGCGATCTATCACCTGCGCTTGCTCATCTTTTGGTGGTGGCAAGGCAAAAGCAAGCGCTGCAAAGTTCACCAAGTTTTTTCGCTCGACCTGTTGCCGTGGCAATGGGTCGAAAAAATCAACACGCGGTGACATCCACGCAAGTGGCATCAGCTCCTGACGCCATATCGAAACCGAGCAGCTCCAAGCGACTACGCCAAGCCGATCCAGCAGACCCTAACGCTCGACTATTAGCGAGCAACAAATTTTCCGTGCTCCCGGCACACGAGGTACCAAAGAAGGTAAAAGTCCCCCCGCCCTTCACCACATCAAAGGACATAGCTGCTCTCAGGGCTGAGCTTGCAGCAATCAAAATTCAACCGCTTTTCAAGCTTTGCAGTACCGGCACAAAGATCATGTGCTCGACGGAGGCTGACTACCGTGCTGTTGGTGCTCACCTAGTCATCAAGAAACACGAGTTTTATACTCACGACGCACCAGGAAACAAGCAGCTGAAAGTGATTCTGCGTAGCCTTCAGGAATTCACTCCGGAGGTAATAATTGCTGAACTGCAAGCGGCAGCTCTGAAACCAGTGAAGGTGTTCCCGATCAGACGTCAACAACAGGGAAATCATCGGGACCAACTCTATCTGGTCCAGCTGGAGAAGGGTTCCGTCACGATGCCGGACCTGTTGAAAATACGGGCCCTTTTCAAAGTCATTGTCGAGTGGGACCGGTATCGCCAGAGAAAGCACGACGTGACGCAGTGTGGCAACTGCCTTGTATTCGGCCACGGAACTCGAAACTGCCACATGAAACCACGTTGCGGCAAGTGTGCCGGAGCACACACTACCATGGATTGTGCACCAATGGATGAAGGAACACCACCAAAGTGCGCCAACTGCGGCGCTAACCACGAAGGTAACAACCGAACCAGTCCCAAACGTGCGGAGTTTCTGGCGATCCGCAAACAGGCGTCCACTAAGTCCCGGCCTGGGCAACGCCGTCCGCCACCTCGACTGAACTTACTGGATGAAGAAAATTTCCCGACGCTCCGGTACCAGGTGCCAAATGGGTAGCAAAGTTTAATAATTTGGTCGGTGGTACTTGGTGACTTCATTGATCTATATCCGGTTGTATAGATCTGCATCTTTGAGGAAGCATATCAATGCTGCCTCCCTTGTGGCATCCTCACAGAGAGTGTCTCTTATACTGCCAGGGATGCCCCAAAGCTGGCGTGGGCTCTCATACTGGGGCAGTAACAGATAAAATGTTCCACGATCTGCTGTACGCTACATATTGGGCAGTTAATGTGGAACGGCCCGTTACCGGAGAGGTTGTGAGAGGCCTTGGTGTGCCCTGAACGTAGCCGCGAAATGATACGCTGATTCCGGTGATCGTGGGGGTCCTTCCACTGGTGAGTAACCCCCTTGATTTTCCTAATAAAAGGGGATGCGTGACTGGGCCCATTCCTTGGATCATGCGTTGCGAAGGGTGTTCTAGATCCATTTTTTCTATCGTCACCGGGGACGCTGTGGGTGACAAGTCTACCCATCCTGCCCATGGAGGCTAGCTGATCTGCTTTAATATTGGGATGCCACAGTGTCCCGGAATCCAAGAGACCCGTTGTCCCTGGGGGAGCGTGTCGCATTGTTGCCTGGATCCATGGGTGGGATGGCGTCTCTGATGCGAGGGCCGCCACAACGCTGGCTGAGTCCGTGAGGATGAGAAGAGGCCGATCGGTTGGCATGGTTGTCGCGATACGTAGGAAGTAGCTAGGGTTTCAGCGGAAAACATAGAACACTGTGCTGGGAGTTTGTGGAATTGGCTGAAGCTGCAGTCAGCGATTCCTATGCCGACTCTGCCTTGCCTGACCGAGCCGTCCGTGTAGCGGATACAGTGGCCTCTGACAGTCTGCATGGCCAAATGAGCGTTGGATCCCGCTCCAAGGGCTCTTTTTATGAAGTCATCGATCTTGATTGTCGGTAGGTACCAACCTCTAGCTCCACACCAGTGGATCCTGGCCACTTGAGGGAGCTCCTGGTTGACAAGGCTGTTGAGGAGTTGGTTGGCCTCCTCGCAGAGGAAGACTCCTCTGGTAGGATCAGCTGTTTTTTGAGAAAACCTGCAGTACGCCTGCACATCGAAGATGCGATGAAGTCTTCCATTTTGTTTTTAGCTAAGCAAACACAGATATCGAGATTACAGCGTTTGCAAAATAATATAATACGTTTGATTTTGAGATGTTATAGGTTCACTTCCTCCACTTTTTTTGTTAGATGCCCTATAGTGGCTATCGGTGAAGCAGAGAGTTGTGTATTTGACAATGGTGTTCATTTTTTAAGGAAATAATGGATTGCTGCCTCGATATTTGTGTAATCGAATTGAAAGAGGAAGTGATATTCATAGATTTCACACTAGAAACGGGGATGATGTTAGAACACCATACTTTTTGTACGGAGCTTCACAAAATTCGTTGTTTTTTAAAGGTTTAAATGTTTTTAATTCGATGCCTATACATATCAAACGTGCATCAACACTAACAGATTTAAAGAGACACTCTATTTCAAACATCAAACCTGCCTTTTGAACAGCTACTCTGTTAACTTTTCACTCTTGACTACCCAGGTAACCAATAAGCATTAGCATATGCAGTAAATCAACCCTAAATCTGCATTTCAACTAAAATCAACTCACCGAGTGTGAACAATATACATTAAACTATGTTTGCGCAAAATTTCAATTAAGTTTACCCAACGGATCAAAAGATAGAGCGGTACACCCTTTATTCTTCGGCTGGTCCCTTTTTACACAAGTCTCAAAATTCATACCATTCATTGATATTTTCAGTTTTGTTCATCTTACGTCCTAGTCTCTTAAAGGTCTATTTGGGTATTTTTTATGATTTGTCCGCCGGTGACATTTGGCGTGGGTGTTTACCACTACGCTAGAGTCTTACAGGGTGCGGCAGAAAATAATGCGAAAATGTTCAAACTTGAGTATTGGGTTAATTCGTGTAGCTAGTGACTAATTTCTGTCGAAAGTGTATTTGTTTATGTTTACTTTCAAGTGCTGCATCCAAACATTCTATTTGTTTTATTGCAAATTCGTCAAAATGTTCGCGAAAGAAGTGATCACCAGTTTGTTGCTCGCCCAGAAGAAGCCGAAAGAGATTGCCAAGGTGGTAGGGTGCCATTTGGCAACAGTTTACCGCATAAAAAAAGTCCCTGCAGGATGGTCCTAAGCAGCGGAAGCCGGTAAGCGAACGTCCGCGCTTTGCACGCACGCCGAACGTGATCAAATCGGTCCGTGCAAAAATTGCTCGCAACCCGGTGCGTTCCATAAGAAAACTGGCAAAGGAAGCCAATATTTCGGAGAAATTCATGCGGAGAATCATCAAAGAAGACCTGCATGCATCTTCCAGAGCCAGAGTGAAACGGCACTTCATTACGGACCGGGTCAAGGAACTACGAGTGACTCGTTCCAAGAGATTGCTTTCCTTGTTGAAGAAGGAAAAAAAATGATAATCCTGTTCTCAGACGAAAAACTTTTCAGCATCGATGCTGTGGCCAACAGCCGCACGGACCGGTTCATTTCACCGCAGAAAATGGAGAACGTTCCGGAAAAAGTGAAATTCAAATTTCAAACCAAACATCCGGCTGGTGTCATGATGTTTGACTTGGTGGCGTCCAACGGTTTGAAAATGCCGCCTGTTTTCATTGATGCTGGAGTTCAAATCAATACCGAAGTTTGTATCGGTATTTTAAAGGACCAAGTGCTTCCCTGGGTGCAGGCCAACTTCTCTGAGGACCAAAACGTTGTCCTACAGCAGGATGGAGCGCCGTGTCACACGTCCAATCGAACCCAACAATGGTTGAACGATAACATGAAGTTTTGGCCGGAGGATTTGTGGCCCCCTAGCAGTTCAGATCTTAATCCGTTGGATTATCCGATTTGGGCATATGTTGAAGCACGCGCCTGCAAAACATCACACCCTAGTGTGAAAACCCTGAAGTCAACCATAACACACACATGGCAGTCAATGTCGGAGGACTACGTCCGAAAGGCATGCTCTGGCTTCCGGCGTCGGCTCGAGGATGTTATTAATAAAAATGGAGGACACATTAAATAAATTTGTTTAAAAGGACTTTATAGAGATAACTGCACTCGAAAATATTGATATCATTGCTTGAATTAGTTGAAAATAGGATTTGAAAGAAATAGAACAAATTTTCGCATTATTTTCTGCCGCACCCTGTATAAAAAAAAAGAATCCCTTTTTTTTATATTTTTTTTTTTATATTTTCCCCCCCCTTTTCCCCACAAAACACAAAAAAAAAACTTCTCTTTTTTTTTCACACACACCTCCTCCCCCCACAAAAAACCCCCCCCCACCCAACTGCCCCCACAAAACCCCGCGCCCAAATAACCACAAACCCCCACCCCCCCCCCCCCCACCCCAACAAAAATAATTTTTTATAAAACCCCCTTTCTCCACACACCACCCCACCAAACCCGTCCCCACCCTTCATAAACCCCCCAAAAAAAAAAACCCCTTTTCTTATCCGATTCACTCTACTCGCTTGCCATTATCCTTTCCTCCCACCAGCAGCGATGATGAATGTAGGCACCTAGCTACGTTACACAGGAGCACGCGTGAAAGCTGAAACTATTACCCTCTAGTTAGGTAACCGCGGGCGATGCAGCCCCGTTCGAGGTTAGGTTTTTCTAACCACCAACTTGATGATGTTCCCTGCAGCGGGTCGTAGCTGATTGTCTGCTGCAGCGGGCAAACCTAGCTATAGGATAGAATCCCCGCCAAGAGTGTTTCCCGTGCACATAATACATTATTCTCTAAATTATCCTACGCGGGAATGGAGCGCGCGTGGTTTTAATCGCTTTTCCAACGACGACGGTGATGCGACGGGGCTGAATCTCGTTTGACGTCGTGCCAACGGAGGAACGTCTGTCGGTAATGAGACACCAGCTAGTACCTCCGTCTCCAGCGAAACTGGGAAAAGCCGGAATGCGCCTGTTCGCATATGTTTAATTTTTCATTGCGGCGATGATGGGAGCTTACCTCCACAGCTTTTCTCCCCTCTTCCTAGCCATATGCGAATCGTTCCACTCGAGTGCAAAGGGCGCTCTCTGGGGTAACTGCTGCCGATGATGCTACCGTACCAAAATGCACTGAAAAGAAAATTTGGTACTTGTAACGAAATTGTTCGCTTGATCCACGTTGCATGATTATTTTCTCAACTTGATGTCGTTTGTGATAGAACTTTTTTTGGCTCATTTTCACTCTTAATGGTAAGATCATCGTTGTGCCAGAGAAAACTCAAATATTTCGTACTACTCACGAAAAACGATTTTTTTTTCCGTGTAGCCGCTGAGATGGCGCCTCTTGTCTGCTTTAGCGCCTCGCCTCATTCAACAAGCACACAAGGCTACTAAACTGGCAGGTCGTCAGAGCGTGGAGACTTGTTTCGAGTGGAAGTCCCCAGCATGTTTTACTTTTTTTTGCTTCGCTCTCGAGTTTGTTTTTCCAACCAGCAGCCAAAGGTGAAAGCGTGAAACCGGCACGATCTTTTCGGCTTACGCTCTAACGAAGCCAACAGAGGCTCTGCAATTGGCTGCTGTAACATGCAGACTCCAAAGGGAAAGCTATTGTCAGCGAGGATGATATGTTGTCTTGGCGAAATGATGAATGGGGTGCGCGAAAAGGCTTTAAACCTCGGAAGGGATTAATGGAGAAAACGCTTACAAATTACGGAACTCGTAGTCAATATGGTTTGGTGAGGGCAAGGCTTTGATTATGACTTCTGGGAACATTGCCAAGAAACAACGTTACACAGGGTGGTCTGGTTGACGTAGAATTTTTGATGGGTTTAAACCTGCAGGCTTTAAAAATTGGTTTTCAGCTCACGTTTGGGGGACTGTGTTATTTTTTTCGGCTACAATGGGACGTAAAACGTGGGCCAAATGTAGCGTGATGCGTGGGTGTCCATCAGAGGAGCTGTGACCGGATTATGACTTTTCAGGGGCAAGGGTAATGCCTGTCTGTGATGCGCGCTCATGCATGAGTTGTCTGATGTAAGGATTATGGGATCGTATCACTGGTGGTGCTGGTGTCAGCATAAATGAGACGGAATAACGCGATTAAACACTGTTTACCCAACAGCCAGCAATGTCAGCAAATGGAAACCGAATTAAAGTGAAATGGTTTGTGATGAAGGTTTGGCGAATAATTGAAGAGCAAACAAAATGATCTCTTTTCCACTTAATTTCACTTTAATATTTGTGTATCTGCTTCAGCTATGTATAGAGGGCGCTACTGGCATCAAGCATAAATCTCAGTAACTAATGTGTAGATTGATCAAAGATAACTTGAAAATATTATCTAGAGAAAGAATGGACTGTGAGTTGAAAAACAGGTCAGAGGATAGTTACATATTGACGCAAAAAAAAAAATTCAATTATCACGTATAATGAAGAAAAGCTATTGCTCTTCAATCAAGTTATTAGTTCTCATACAAAAAAAAATATTTTTGCCAAAAGATCAAGACCAAAGTAACACAAAAAGCTTGAATCAATACATCTGTGCTTTGATGATGTATGATGATGTATGATATCCCAAGTAACAATTTTAGTTTTATTCCGAAAATTAATGCGCCTCGGGAATTAAGCGAGTTCACAACAACAACAAAAAATTAAAACAAATATTTTCGATAAATTAATCATGAATTTCTTGAAAATTGATGAAATTCAATAAGGTTATCTAAAAAATTGCCGAAATTGGTCTCCGATCTACAATTCATTTGCATTACATTTGAAGTTTGGTGCAATTATTTTTCCATATTTCAATTATTTCTTGTATTTCAATATGGCGATTGGAAAAAAAAAATCACAATTCTGCCATAATGCCAAGTTATTTTCGCAATGACTACTTTAAAACTATTTGGTCATTTGATGACTTCCCTCAATGCCAATTTGCCGTTTAATGCATTTACTGGAGGCAAACTGGTTTTAAAATGATTATATGAATGAATCTGAAAACGGCATTTCAAAACTGCATTTTATGAGTTCATAAAGTCGAAGTAAAAACCTTTGATAGGTGTAAAAGGAATTTGAGAAAACGAGGTTCTAAGGTCGTTTTAAACAAGCTATGTAGGTTCTCAGAAACCTGATTTAAATATGAAACCAATTGGCACCTCTTCGTGTCATAATAAAACCAAATTGATTTCTAGTGGCTGTGATAAAACCTTAATAAAACTAAATAAAGCAGGATGGTTTTGGCAATGTTACTTGGGATACTACCACCCATTGTAGCACGGAAACTAAGTCCGACAGCATTGGGCTCTCTTCTCTGTTAGACTTGATTCGCCGCTCTATTCCTTTTGCTGGAGTTGATATGCCCACTCTCCCCATCCAGAGTGCTTCAATCGGGTGCCCTGATGGTCCCTCCTATTCCCATGAAATATTTATTTAATAATGTATATATTTATTTTATATGAAAAATACTACAAGCATTCCTATCTAAAGATTGGACTCGGAAAAAATGTGACACATTGTTTTAGCTGTAACTTTTTATCGCGTGGGTAAAAATTAATGAAATTTTCAGTAATACTAGTTTAGAGTGTTATGTTTATGTGTGCAAAAAGCAAATCTTGGGCTTGGAATCCACCATTCCACCGTGTCCCGCGTTGTGAAGATGTTCCAGGAGACGAAGACCATCAAGCGGCGCGCTGGAAGCGGCCGAAAACAGAAAACGGAATACCCAGAGCAGGCGCGGAAGATAAGGCAGTACTTTAAGAATAACCCGAACCTTTCCACCCGAGACGTGGCCAAACAGGTCAATTCGTCGAAGTGGTTCGTCCAGCAGACCATGAACCGGGCTGGGCTACGTGTTTTTAAGGTCAGTAAGGCGCCAAACCGTACTGACAAGCAAAACACGGTGGCCAAATTGCGTGCGCGGAAGCTGTACCGTGAGTGGCTGGTCAAGCCAGGCTGTCTCGTCATGGACGACGAGACATATATCAAGGCGGACACCAAACAAATCCCCGGCCTCGAGTTTTTTGTCGGTACGTCCCGCATGGAGGTTCCGGAAAAGTTCCGGAAGAGAAAGATGGACAAATTCTCGAAGAAGTACCTGTTGTGGCAGGTGATCTGCGAGTGCGGACGGTACAGCAAGCCGTTCGTTACAACCGGCACCATAAACGGGCAGATTTATCGAGAAGAATGCTTGCAGAAGCGCTTGTTGCTGCCCTTCCTCCGCTCTCATCGTGGTCCCACGCTGTTCTGGCCGGATCTCGCTTCGTGCCATTACGCCAAGCCTGTAATGGATTGGTACGAAGCGAAGGGCGTTAATGTGGTCCCGAAGGAGGCGAACCCGCCAAATACACCAGAACTTCGTCCGATCGAAAAGTTTTGGGCGATAATGAAGAAGAAGTTGAAGAAAAGCGGAAAAACATTCAAAACCGATGAAGCATTGAAGAAAAACTGGGAGAAATTGTGTAAGGAAGATGGACAAAGCCTCGCCCAAGATCTCATGAGCAGTGTTAAGAGAAATGTACGAGCATTCAGCTTGGGGGAGGAAATTCAATAAATGAATTATGCCAAAACATAGCTAATATATAGTTATTTAATCCCTGAAAATTTGAGAAGCATCCGATTTAAAATGAATTTTTGTTGATCATTTTTGTGTGTCTCATTTTTTCCGTGTCCAGTCTTTATTATACAATGGCCGAAATTTTTATAAGCGCACCCCCATTTTTTAAATTGTGTACCTACTACACTGCCGTTATAAGCATAACTGTCCCATGTATATACGGAATCCCATAGAACATGGGACATTTATGCGTATAACGGCAGTACATAATGCAAAGATTTTTGTTTTATTACTGAAACGGTACTTTCGCTATGAACGTATAAAATTAAGTTATTAAATAAACTTAGGTTGAGGCACAATTTTTCTGTGATAGATTATAATAATTATATCAATTTGACAATGCTACACTTATCGTGCTCGATTAACACAAATAGTAGTAAACTGTCATTCTTCTGAGTTGCAGCTGTATGTGTGAGCGTGTGGAACATAAACAAAACCACAAGGAGCGACAATTTTGTAAAGCTGTCAAGATGCCGAAAGGAAGTTTATCGACGAGTCGGAGCGGAAAATAATCTCTGAGTTGAAGGATGTTGGCCTTAGTAACCAAGCCATTGCAAAACGAATCGATAGAGGAGAAACGATTGTGCGAAATATTTTTAAAAAAAGGTGAAAATTACGGCATACGGAAGCAGAACAAGCACAACCCGAAAATAAACAATCGTGAACCGGAAAGTTCAATTGCTCAGCAATCAAAAAGGAACTTGATGTCCTCATTACAACAAGGCGTATTTCGAAAATACTGCGAGGATCCGGGCACATGGTACAAACGAAAAAAGCCAAAAACCAAATCTCACGAAGCGGCACATTCCTGCGCGTTAGGATTTTGCGCAAAAATACATGTCCTGGAAGTCTGAGTGGAACAACGTTTTGTTTTCGGATGAAAAGAAACTCAACCTTGATGGACCCGATGGCTACATCTTCGAAAAAATCCATAGGTCAAATTGAGCAGAAATTGGAGGTAGGAGTCTTATATTATGGGACGCCTTTTCGAGCAGAGGAAAAACGCCGATTGCGACAATTTTCACCAGAATGAACTCACAAAACTACGTTGAACTAACTAAAAATATGGACTTTTCTCGGATGGTGATGGAAAAAAAGCTAAGACAGATAATTGCTTTCGATAAATTTCCCATGGAAGGTAACTATTTAAGCTAACTTGCAAAAAAATTCTACGCCCATGCGAACGGCCTTCCAGCAGTTTACCGTGTAGGCATGTTTTTGAGTTCTTTCTTCGTTTTATTTATCAATACCTCTTCAGTTTTCACGACAAAATTGTTGAAGTAGAACTTACGCTTCAGGTCCGCCCAGAAATTCTCGAAGGGACGCAGCTGGGGGACGTTGGGCGGGTTCGCCGACTTGGGTACCACATCGATATTCAGCCGCTCCATATCCTCCAACGATCGCCGACGCCAGATCCGGCCAGAACACCGTGTCTTCGCCCTTATGGTATTTCTTGATGAACGACGCAACTTCCGGCAGGCATTTCGTACTATAAATTTCCCCGTTCACGGCCAGTCCGGAGCGAAAGAAGAGCGGCTTTGACATCCCCTTCTCGCTGATTGTCAGCCACAGCAGCCCCTTCTTGGGGAATTTGGTGTGTGAAATGAACGTCACCTCGGAGCTCACTTCCTTCGTGGGGGTAGTAAAATACGAAGTGCCCTGCCAGTCGTTGCCATCCAGGGTGAGATAGGTATCGTCTTCCATCACCACCGCCACGTCGCGATTCACCGGGAAAATCGAGTTGATCATCTTATTCAGCCGCTGCCGCTGCGTCAGCTCCGAAACCAGTGGACGCGATTTCCGCTTCCTGATATGTATGTTCATGTTCGCCAGGTACTTTTACACTGTTTGGCCGGTTGAACCGACCTCTCGGCCAAGCGCACGCAGCGATGTAGCCACTTTTACCACGGTCTTCCTATTCAGTATCCTTTGGAGCTTCTTGTCGGGTCGTCGGCCGTCCGGAACCGGGCTTTCTTTCGATGGTCTGATTGTTGTCTAATAGTGCCAAGATGTTGTAGATGCCAGAACGGGCGTATCCGGCGTCCAAAAAGTACAGCACGATGTCCGTTTTCAACGCAGCGGGGTGCCGTTCTTTGAATGCGCACACTTCTGAACGGAGTTGCTTCACTGTTTTTGCCATCAAGGTTAGAGTTCGACTGATAGTGCTGTCAAATTTTGTCTGCTGACTCATGGGTTACTATGATTGATGCTGCATGGGTAGTTTTGTCAGTGCGGGTGAAGGTAAACCCATCGAAAATCGACCAAATTTTGATCGAAACACCCTTTAATAAAAAAAAAAGTTATTTGATTGACCACAAAATATCAAAACCAAACCATCATTATTCATTTCAGTTTATTATATCGTGATAATACTGTTAATTTTTCATGTTGTAACGAAATATTATCTGAACACCATAGTGGGCTTTTTCTTGTGCCTGTATGTGTAAATAAACTGCTGTCCGGTGTGAGCCAGCCGTTTCTAAGCAGCCAGTGACTAGGCAGTTGGAAAAGTGCATTGAAGAAGAGTTAAATAAACTGCCTCCAATGAAGACAGGCAAACATTTTATTGAAGACCTTGCCCGCCATGTAATTTCTGTTCTTTTCAGGATGACCAATTCGATTTGCCCAGCTTCAGACTTTATTTGATTGGAATTTCTCTTACTTACCGTTGCATATTCTTGTAAATTGACAGCTAGCGGTGGCTATGAAACAAATTTCACCTTATTCATCGCAGACCTTAAAAAATGTGTATAATTGCAAACACAAACTCGGAAATTTATACGGTGCATATATTTCTAGGATGCCCAATTCATTTTTTTTATCCAATGAGTTTGTTTACTGACATTTTCATGATTGAACCAGAACTTACATTACACATTCTGGCTTGATTTGAGGTATTCAGTCGAGAACCGCAAAATCATCTGTTTGTCAGAAAATTGCAATCACTAGGTCGCTGAAGTTTATCAGATAAAAAGCATACGGCTCTAGAATATAACAATCGGTTTAACGTAGTCTACGTTAACCACGCGACTGTGTCTTATACACAACCCCATTGTTTTTTTTTTCAAAACCAAGAGGGTGAATTTTAATGTATTTCACGTGTCATTCACAGATTGTTGCTCGTGATCTGCAGTACCTAATGTTTATTGAAATTAAATTGAATTAAATTGATAACGTTAAAATCCCTGTAAATTTAGCATTTTAGGCGCCATGGGTCAACAATCTGTGATTTGGCAAATGTAGTTCGCTACCCTTTTATGAGCAAAGGTACCAAAAATTATTTATTCTACTAAAGATGACTTAAGAACATCAAATAAGTGAGCAACTGCTAATTTGTTATGATAAAGGGAATTAACAAGCATATTGCGGTGGGATAACTAATTGGATTAAAATTAAGACTGTATACCTTTTTTTCTGTGGACTAGCGCGCAACAGCTGCATATCGTACCGATATAATGAATTGCTGCCATATTCGTGAATTTCGATGTAATTGATGTCGATGACCCCATTGATATAACAGCAATAATCCCCGGCGTTTCATTATGCAAATGGAACACGCTTCGTGAATGGATGCACGTTGCAATCAATTTGTAGCCTCCGGAACGGTTATGAATAATTTACATGCCCAATAATTGTTCATGATAATGATAGCTTAATGGGAGGAGATCACACTACTATCGTTAGTTATCCTGTTACTGGTGCAGGGCTGGATAACTACTTAGCAATGGTGCTGATAGAGGCGATGAGCTTGTGTTCTGTTTTCTGGATGGGTTCTATTTTCTTTTGTAAATAACCGACCGACCTTCGTTCGGGCTAGATTTAGTGTTTTTTTAAATATTTTTCTGCAAAATATATCGTTTTTTAAATTTTATAATTTTTCCATTTTTCTTTTCGTATTAAGTTTCTTGGCACAACGCACACTGTGTCACTGTGAATGTGAATTTAGACGGAAAGACATGTTTTCACCCTAAGTTTGATATGTTTGAGCAAAGTTAACTTCCATAATACTGTTTCAAATGCAAAGTCTTCGTTTTTTGTATAAATAAAAATTATGGTTGTGCTTATTTTCTTAAAAACAAAAAAATCTAACTGTTATATTGCAGAAATAAAAATCACCATTCATTACAAATGCTGTAGATAAGCTAATTTAAGAGAACTTTGGTCTTTAAATTTTGCTTTACTTTCACATATGACCGAATAGAGCAGTTTTTATTAACTAAGCGAGAGAATACCAATCAAAATTAGTTATTTTGTTCTACCATTTTTTATGTAAATTTCTCAGCAAAGTTATCTTCCAAAGACGGTTTCTCAAACGTGAAAAATTAAATATGTTATCAAACATATTTCTATCATTTGACAAAAAAAGTTATGATAGTTTTGCTCGAAAAAATAAGTTCTTTTCAGATGTTGATCTCGGTGGCTGAAGCAAATTGATAAAATATTTCTGAGCAGAATTTGAAAGCATTGTTAAGGGTCACCCACAATTGACACGTTTGCGTTCCGTTGACGTAAATTTGAAAGTTGTGGGTTAGCCTTTACTTATTGATAAAACTTTTGAAATTGGTTATACATCGTGTCTAATATATTTTCATCTAAAATAAAACTCTATTTATTTCAAATCGTTAATCCAGATTTTTTTGATAACTTTACCCATTATATTGTAATATAATACCGATCAACTACAGCATATTTTTTGGAATAAAACCGCCTTTAACCTTCTTGACCAGCTCCAGACGTTTTTCGAAACCATCACAGGCGGCACGCACGACTTCCATCGGCATTTCGTCCCAAATTCGTTTGATTACGGTTTTGAATTGGTTCATATTAGACGCCCTGTGGTCATTTGCCTTCGCCAGCATGTATGACCATACGAAATAATCCAAGGGATTCAGATCTGGTGAACTGGGAGGCCATTCATTCTTGTCCAAAAAGTCGGTCAAATTTTCTGGGCACCAGCCCTGAACGAGATTTGCAGTATGCGATGGCGCACCGTCCTGCTGAAACACATAGTGATCATCTCCAAACACCTCTTGTACATATGGCTTGACAACTTTCTCCAAAAATTCCGTTTTATAATATACGGCATTCACTTTAACGCCTTTTTCGATGAAAACCAGTGGTAATTTGCCTCGCTTGCAAATTCCTCCCCAAACCATCACTGACGCAGCACTTTGGAACCGTGGAATATTCTTATCACTCTCTGGAACAGTTCTCGAAGAGAGAGCCCACAATCTGTCGTTCTGGACATTGTGGGATTGTTGCAAGACGAATAACTTTTCGTCGGAAAAGATAAATTCTTCCCCACCGTGCCGCGACAAAAGCAGACTTGCTCTTTCGAGTCGTTTCTGCTCGGAAGATTCCGAAACTCCGTGAACCTTACGTTTCTTGAAAGCTTGGAATCCGAGGTCATTTTGTAGTATATTGTGCATTGACGATCTCGAAACATTCAGATCTGCGGCCATTTTACGTACAGAGCGCTGTGATTTTCGTCTAATCCGTTCCCTGACCACTTTAGCAACTCATACAGTCCGCACCGTACGCGTAAAACCGGATCTCTTCCGGTCATCCAACGAGCAGGTGTCACGGTACCTTCGGATGGTTCGGTACACAAAATCCCGCTTTACTCCGAGGTTTTTCAAATTTATGAAAATAGCGCCCGGACGCTCACCTTTCAAAAACCTTTTTTTATCACCACAGCACGAAACTCCTTCATCGCTGGTAAAAGATCAACACCGAATGAAAACAATCGGACATAACCTAAAAGCGTTTGTATAAACACAGTGCAAAACTACACCAACACATACGTGAAGCATGTTGAGTAATTGCACGACACCAATGCAAGGAAAAAGTGTATGAGAATATATTGGACACGGTGTAGTGTTATAAATGCACTTACACAGTTATTAATTGAGAGCTTTCGATACCAGGTACCATTCTTGCATTAGTATGATTGTGTGGCAAGTACAATCATACCCTATGCTCAGGGAGTCGAGAAATTTTCCTTAACGAAAAATTCCTACACCAGACCGGGAATCGAGCCCAGCCGCCCCCAGCATGGTGTTGCTTTGTAGATGCGCCTTTACCGACTGAGCTAAGGGAGGATGTCTGGATTCTGGTACTAATTTCTATACCAGAAGTCACATTTTTATTAGAAAAACAATCTGCTTTTTTGGTATCATCTGACATGTTCGGCACATTTGAAGTTGTATGTTTTGATGCTATAGCAATCGCAGTGAGCTTATTAATTTGTATAGGTAAACCCCAATTTAACTACTGGAAATATCTCTCATTCTGTCATTCCAAAAGCTACAGTTAACATTTCAAGGTTGCTGCTTTTGCTATTTTGAGTCGGCTTTTCTTCAAACTTTCAGGGAACAAACTACTACACTAAGGCTAGGTTTTTTATTTCATTGGTTTATTGGATCTCCTGTCCACGACTGAATGTCCGCACTTTGCCATTGACACCACTCAGAAGGTTCGGGCAATAATAGGGCGAAGTTTCGGCGAGTTCGGTGGGTTGAAGTCGTCGGGTACAAAAACAACTTTGTTATCTTTGTTTCAATCTAACACCGGACGCGCGTGTTGGCCGGATGTCATCTACCGTCTCAGGTCCATGAGACCGCAGGAAGGGCTGTAGGCGGAACCGGAGGCTCTCGTCTCAGAAGATTTGCCCATTTATGATATTCGTCGATGATACCAGTCGGATTTTCCACGACGGCGCACAAAAATTTTTGGTGGATCTGCTCTTGTACCGATGTCATTTTGATAACCACTTAAACGATTGTGATGAAATTTTGCCAAGGCGAACACTCATCTTAGCTAGTTTCACTAAAAATTTCACCGATTTTTAATTCACACGCTAAAAAGTTACGAGCTTAACATTGTGTCTAATTTTTCGAGTAGTCCTTATTCTTTTTTTTCGCTTCTTCAGTATATATTATTCTGTTTGTTTTCCTGCTCCGTTCTGCTGCTTCTTCTCCAGGTTGTCTCGACCTCTTCTTTCGCCCCTTCTCTTCTCCTTTTTGCTTCGTTTCTACTTCTCCTCATTTCGATTTCTTCTTACGCTTATTTTTGCGTATGGCTTCTGTCGTTTCATTCACTTTGCCTCTTTTCTCTCTTTTAACTTTTCCACTGTTATTCTTCCACATTGTTTCTTCAGTTCTTTCAATCTGTTCCTTCGCTTCATTTCTTCAGGACAACTTTTTCTGTTAATTTATTTTTCCGCACAATTTGCTCCATCCATTACTTTTTTTTCAACTTTTGCCCGCTTTTCTTTCTGCTTTGTTTCTAATTCTTTCCTTCTTCTATTGTGTGTCATTTGGTCTTCCATTGCACCACTTGCTGTTTTCCGTATTGCTGATTCTAGATCTTCGCCATGACTTTCGTAGAATTTTTTCCAGCGTTTGTACTCGCTTCAGCTACATTCCATCTTCTTCCGCTTCTACCGATTGTTTCCTCTAAATCTGTGTTTTCTGCGTCGCTATTCTATTTTTTCTGCTTTTCTTTGTTCTTCGTGCTGCACTACTCTTCATATTTTTTTTCATTGAGAGCATTTGAAATAAGTTATGTTCTCGTCAGTAATCTAATAGCCGCTTCTCATAGCCATCATCGTTGCGGGTTGATTCCATATTTCGCTCTATTTTCATCATATTTTCTGCAGTACAGCGTTATGACATCGAACATCGATGACCGTCCCACAGCACTTGCAAATTGATGGTGATTACTTCTTTATTCGAAACCCATGTGTGAACCTTGTATGACTGGCAGAACGTCCTCAAAGTAATAATAGAACTTTGAATCAATGCAATCAAATTTCAAAATAGAATTGAAGGGTGGGGCAACGCCTCCTCTGCCGTCCCTTAACTATGTCTTTGTATATGTATATCGATGAAAGAATCTTGTTACGTTCTGTACGCCAATGTCTGCCTATTTAGATGGCCACGTCAATACCGAGATAAAGTGGTGATCTGATAATTAGGACGATTATGTTCTGTTCTGATTACGGAGTTCAGCGAGGTACAAGAGTGTTTTAAAACATATCACCAAGAAAAACATCTTCAAGATTGTGGTAGCTAGGTAAAAGATAGGTCTATCTGCTCGATCAGATACCGCCTTCCAAACATGCCCTACGCTCAATTTCAACTACTTCTATTCAATTTCACAATCTGCCGTGCTCTTACGGACCTCCCACATCGGGAATAGAGCTTGTTCAAGAAATTGGAGAAGCTATTCAGCTGTTTCTTCTAGAATAGCTGAATAGCTTTAAAATAAACACAATGTTTGTTGGGCTATCAATACTTTCTCTTCACATCTTTGGTTCTAGCAGAAATTGCTGTCCAATCCTAGAGTTGCATATTGATAAGAATGATATTTCCAATTTTCAAACATTATAATTAATTACGTGCTTCGTGCAACAACAAATAACATGATTAGTTTAAATGTATTTAATCTTCAAGATAGCCTTGTATTATGTAACAACTCTGAAGTGCGAACGAAACATTAGTCGGCTCTGATTCAAACAAGTTATTATGCTTTGTTCAGACTATGGAGTTGTGACTTGATACAAGGCTATCTTGATAACGTTTTTCTTGTTGATACTTTCAATAACAGTTTTGTATCATGTTACAACTCCGTAGTCTGAACAAAGCATTTCCCTCGTTATTTCTTAATACATTAACAAAATCCATCCAAAAAATACAAGGATACAGCATTGTAATGTTGACTTGTTTGGTAAAAAAATGACTAAGTATGCTAACTATCTGATCACTAATGTATTTTTTGGATATTAGATAAGTGTTTGGTAAAATTAAGCTATTTAAAAAATGTACTATCAAAACGTTTGTCCTGAAGATTGTAAGGTCTGTATCCGCAATAATTCGGACACCTTAAAACATGAATAAAACATAAATTTCGCATTATATTTCCGCCGTAGTTGTTTATTTCAGATTCATGGGATGTGTTTTAACAATTCGTGAAGACCAAACATAGTTATTCGGTATTTACATAAAATTTTCGAACTTTGTGCTTAACTCCGTCGATTAGGGTTTGTACAGACTCTTCAGAAATCGTAGAAGCCGTCTTTGTCCAAATTTGCTGGAAGTGTTTGATGTCTTTGATTCCTTGCTTCTTTCCAGAAAGTTTCCGCTTCATCAGAGCCCAATATCTCTCGATTGGTCGTAGCTCTGGGCAATTTGGCGGGTTTGAGGTTTTTGGTACAATGTTCACTTGATTTGCTTGGTACCACTCCATCACAGTTTTAGCATAGTGGCATGATGCCAAATCGGGCCAGAACAAAGGTTTTTTTTTGTGACTTTTGATGAAGGGTAGCAATCGCTTCTGCAGACACTCTTTCTGATAGATCTCCTTGTTGATTGTGCCTGTAGTGACGAAAGATTTACTCTTTTTGCCACACGTGCAAATTGCTTGCCACACAAGGTATTTTTTGGGAAATTTCGATGCCTTCTTCATTCTGAAATGCTCAGCTGTAGCATTTCTGGCCATAGCAGAATAAAAGCCAGCCCTAGAAGCTGCTTGAAATCCTCCAGGACATAAGTTTTATCGTCCATAACAACGCATGAAAACTTCGTCAAATATTCGCAGTACAAACGTCGAGCCCGTGATTTTGCTGACAAGTTCTGTTTGTCGTTGCGATTTGGAACTGTATTTATTTCATACGACTTAAGTCCCAAACGTTGTTTTGATTTTTGGACAAAACCAGGCGACATCCCTAGTTTACGAGCCACCGTTCGAATGGAGAGATTTGGGTTTTTCGATAATATCCTTTTCACCTTTCGGTCCATGACAGGATCAGCGCGTCCAATGTTTTTGTCACTTCTCGGTTTCCTCTCCACCGTCAAACGTTCCTTAAATGATTTGAGCACATCGTGAACAGTGGATTTAGGCAAATCCAATGTTTTTGCAAGGTCCCGTATTGACAAGTCAGGATTTGCCGTACGCCCGTACAAAATTCGCTCGCGCACTTGTTTTTCTTTCGTCGCCATCTTGAATACTAAACATGAAATGTAAACATCAATCATAGTCTTTTTCATCATAGACTCTCAGCTATACCACAGTGAAATTTTTCATTCCTACGTGCAATAGTTCAAAAGTTACAATGATTTGAAGGTGTCCGGATTAATGTGGATACAGACCGTAGTCGACTACGAATTACGAATGGTAAAGTTGCTCATGACTCTTAGCTCTCCGAAAATCTAAGGTTGGCTTTTTCAACAAACCGTGAACCTTTATATTGAAGGATGGCTTCGAAATCCTTTTTTTTATCCACGCACCTTCGAATTTCATTGACATTTTTGGCATGAATCTTTTCCTTTCTTTTTTATTTCAAAACAGAGCCTAGTTAATTTTGAACAGGTTTCACCATCAGAAGGACGCTAACTACCATTGAAAGTAATTCTGCACCCCATGGTTTGGGGTAGGAATTTGAAGCAGTGCTTCATCATATGTGTTTCTTGATAAGTGGTAGCTGCTGAGAGAAATGTTGCCAAGTACTATTCGCACGTAGCAACGGCATTACCGAAGTGATGTGATAAACGACGTTCATAATTTTCACAACTTTCTTTTTCATTGTTTTCACGTCGTAATCCTCCATGTCTTGTTGGCACAACGCAGACGAAGCACATGAACCTCCCTGTTACTTGCTCGAGCCTGTGAAGAAAATCATAATTCATAATGGTTCTGCTGCCCGTCCGGAATGGGAGTGGTTTTTCACGGCTCGGATAAGTGATGTCTCGGGGGTATCCTCCCCTCCCTCCGAACGGCAGCAGTCAAGTGGAGTTTACAACTTCAAGAACAAGAGAGCGAAAAGCTGCCAACGAAAGGCTAACAAGCTTCAGGTCAAACAATTTATCCCATTTCTGACGTTTCAGGCCGCTTGAGCTTGTTCGTGTTTGTTGATTTAAAGTGAACACTTGTTCAGTCGTTATTACCACGTTCTAATTAATATAAAGCCGGTCTGGTTTCCGGTCGTATCCTTTGAAATAACCGGTTATTCCTTTGTTGAAACGATCGCTGATAAGAAATTATTTCACATCATTACCTCAATAAATAAACCAACTAGGGTATGTGTCCCATAACTCCGAATATGCTAAGGTCGATTACATTTTTTACTGTAAATCATCAAATAATCGAGTTTCAAACGACATTCAACTGGTTACACGCTTGCTTCGTAAATCTTAATAAGATGTTCGTTATTATGCATCACCAAAATGTTGAAAAACTTCCTTTTTTAGGGTAAAAATATTCGAGGGATATGGAGGTCATGTCGGTGTATAGGCTCCATGTTAGGTTTATTCTTCGATGCAACTTCGAATCATCCTCGAAATTTCGCATTTTTTCGCAACAGTTTTCGTTCGGTTTTCTTCTATTATTTTTAGACATTTAATTGTTAGCAATATTCCTTTCACTTTGCTTAAAATTCCACAAATCCTATTTAAAGACATACACTGATAGGCAAAATAAAATGCCAATTTACCTCATAATTTTTTGAATTTTTCTCATTTATTTGGCTCAAATTAAAGAAATACACTGTAGTCTTTTCTGATACTTATTTTTTATATTCTTTTCAAGTTTCACTAACGGAATAATAATAAAAAAGAATTCGACTTAGAGAACTAAAAAATCAATTTGTATCGAAAAAAAAACAGACAAAAAAAGGTTTAACTTCAAAAATCGATATATTTTCGATAAGTTTCCGTCAAAAGACTCCTCGATTGTTTATGTTTTGATATTTTGACGTGTTTTGAAGAAAACGACTTGACCTGGTGAATTAGTACACGTGATTGCGTTTGATTCAGTTCAAAATAATGGAGAACGTAGTGATTTCAAAAGCCCTTGTGTATCCGAAAATCGGTGGTTTGTGATGTGCAAAACGGGGAATCGCACCGGGGCTGTTACTAGGAAGTACAGTATTAGCAAGGCAGCGGTTAGGAAAATTCTACTGAAACAAAAAAACGTTCGGATCAGTGGTGGATTGCCCAGACAGAGGCAGGAAGCGCAAAATGAATACACGAACGGACACCAAGATCATGCACGAAGCAAAGAAAACCCCAAAAGTAACTATCCGTGATATCCAGGAAACCCTTCAGATATCAGTTTATGGTCGAACTGTTCGTCGCCGTCTTGTAGCACAGGGGCTGATTAACTAAGTTGCCCGGAAGCGCCCATTTATCAGCAAGGCAAACAAAGCCAAACGGCTTAGCTCAATAAGTCGGAAAGAATGCGGGTAACTACAGTTCTATGTACCAAGTTTCACGGCTGGCTTGTACGGCCTTCATCAACCCCCGTCTCGTCGGAGAACCATCATGCACAGCACTGATTAGAGTCTCACACTGGCACAAGGACGATAATCAGCTGCCCCTAACATGGAGAACGGACGCTGTCTTTAGCCGCTCCTAACATGGAGAACAGACGTTCGAATAGGTTGCACCCTTTGCAGACCCCCCTTCCCTGTCGGCATATGACTAAAGCTTCACCGGGCTTGTTAACCCGAAATTTTCTATGGTTACTGTATCTCAATCGGCACCACAGAAAGCTAAGGAGCACTAAGTGGGGTTTATTTTATGCCTGCAGGTTCGAGATGTTCCTTACATACGCAATGCCCAGTCATTGACCAACCTTACGGGTCACTCATACACAACGTATACTCTTTCCAGGGTCCCAAGTAGGTTGTTCAAAATATATTAACTTCAGCATGAGAAAACCCAGAGTGTCATACATCTGCTTTTGTTGATTGTAAAGTTTCGAAGAAATAAGGCAAGGCATTAGAACTGCTGTATTCGAGAGAAGGTATAGAACTAACATTATTAACTGATTGCTTGAAGCAGGAAACCAGTTGCGTTGTTCATCATGCCTAGTTACTTCCGGGAGTAACATCATGGCTGACTATGTAGCATTGATTTTGCCATATATGCAGATGCTTGTGACTTGGTTGGGCAGCTCCGGACTTGAATACATTACCCACACCACATTCTCATTATTATTTTTCTCTTCAAGAACGTTGGTTGCAAGGCTACGCATTGTTGATCAAACTGTCAAATTCATGAAAACGCAAATGCAGCGTTTCCATTGTGGGCAACACTCAAAAGTTCACAGTGATTGAAGCGGCTATTACGTGCAAGTTTATCTAGGGGTTTGAGAGTAATGATCATATAACCCCTATTATTTTTGATTGCGATTTACGGATGTTTTATGAAATTATAAAAATGGCGTTGATATTTTAGGTTGGGATATTTTTAAAACTTCAAGTTTCTCCTCTGCTTAGTTTAGCTTCTTAAGTTGCAAGAATATTCAGCGGTAACAAATTGCTTCCTCAACTTTGCATGAAGCATGATTAGAAAAGTATAGGAAGCTCTCAAAGCTATAGGGCTCGAAGCGCTTTACGAATTGAGGACTGGCTAAAAATTACTATAGCCTAACAAAGGCATTGGAAGGGCATCTTCCACTAATAAAAATCAAATAGGGAAGCGGAACCTATGCTCACCATAGTACATATATTCATCACATTCTGCAGTCATCCAACTTCAAACGTAAAAAGATGTTTAATTTCTTCAATAAATGGACGCAGTAACCAATAATATATAATCCTGGCAAATAAAATTAGGTCTTGAATATTGAATTAAAAGCTACAAAAACGTTTCGGAGACTTAAATTTTGTAAAAATAATGATCAGTCAGATTTTCATCACAATTTCTTACCTTTGCACTACAAATTCGTCGTATTGATCCAACCGTACTAGGGAATATACTCGAGCCAGACTCCAAGTTTTCTCTTTAATTGCACCATATCCTCACACATTTTCGTTGCGTAATTGCACAAACCATAAAAATCACACTTTACTGATTACACTAGCCACACGAGAATCTACAAATATGTGATAAAATACTAGAAAACTATGGGATTAATTTTCACAATATTTTAAATACGCTTGCACCTATTCTGAACCGTATTTACAATCGACGTAATCGCTTGATGTTGCCAAACTATTTTATTATGACTCTTATTCGAATGAAATGGGTTAGGCAGTACTTTAATATCAACTTTTTTTTGTGGGAGTGCTACAAATCGTCCAAAGTTGAACTATTTTACTTTTCCATCGATTAAATAAATAATAGCATACTTCTAATTGTAGATTTTTTCAATATTTACTGAGAAATAAAATTCCACATTTAATAATATTTTTCCATCTCTGTTGAATTTGGCGGCACTGCTCACATACTGTATCGCATACACATCAACGCTAGAGTGCGTGTTCAATCATTCATAGAGCATTCTATGCCCAACGTTATGGTGAGTCTTGTTGTCAATATTCTCATGGAAGAATAACAAACAAACCTTTTCATTTTGTCTTGGTTATATGCATGCAACCCAACCCACGTGAAGTGCTGCCAAATGATCTACTTCATGCGAGAATTTTTTTTTAAAAGGACCTAGTCGAAGTTCTTTTGATTGCAAACACTAAGCTTTTACTTATGTCACACTCTGCATTTTAATTAATAAATATTTGAAAGTTTTGAACTTTTAATGATTGATTTGAATTGAAACTGCACAGTCCTCCTTGAATATGAGAACCAATGAACCATAATAGTAATATCAGCGGGTGGATAGTCATGCAGAAAACGAATACTTTTTTTGGCTCAGGAAGTATTAGCACACCGGTCCCAAGCTCGATCCCAAGCTTAATGATTCGCCCCTAAGACCGTAACTCACACCAATACACTCTCAAATATTCTGTCAAAATAACGTAGCGAATCAAAACAAAATCAAAGATACTTGTACCAAAAGGTATGGAAAGGCGCAATAGTGCATAGCAAGGTGCAGACTGCAAGGTGTACTTCGGGTTCTACAACAGTGAACCAATTTCAAATCGCTAGTTGCACATTGATTGTTGGTAATATCCCATGTTTCCCAAAGATGCTCAACCAAAATTGTGCATCTCGCTCACCACTGGACTCCGAACTTACATTTTATAAGTGCGGGATTGTCTCAAATCGTGTCGTTGTCTTCAGCGCACTTATGAAACGGCTCGTGAAGAATAAGTGCGCCAAAGACATCGACACGATTGTATGCAAATCAGCACTTTCGTGCAAAGTGCGCAATATAACCAATATGTTATAAGTGCTGAAAGTGAGATATTGGGCCTGTTTAATGACCAGCTAGCGATGACTCGCAACCTCTTTTTTGTCTCTTTTCGGCATTCGTTTAGGGATTGATACCAAAAAAAGTGAGCATGATACTCCGAGTTAGTTCGAGTTGGTCATTAAACAGACCCATTGTTTTATGTGTACTTGTGCTACAGCGTTATAGACGATTAAAGGACCTGATTTAATCTCATACAAAAAAATGTAAACAATGCCCACAAATAACTGACACTTCCTGAGGGCCAGGCGATGGCTAGATAGGGCGTACCAAAAGAGTGAAAGAGGTAGATAAAAAGTGCTGACGTCAAGGTGCAAGCGTTTATTGAGGTTATTACGTTCAAATGTATTAGTGTTTGTTGTGTAGATGTGGTAGTGATCCTCTCCAATGTTTTCCTTTAAAACTAAACGTCAAGCGTACACGCTCGCAATGAATGTTGGGTAATATGTGAATTTACATAAAAGGTTTTGAACAATACGAATTGATGTGTACATTGTTTGTATGTATAAGAATTTTAAGGAAAACAAAAGAGTGCTTGCACTGTATCGCAAGACACCAGGGTGCGTGCAGTAAACGTCACTAATATTCATTGCACTTACTCTTTGATGTAATATGAATAAGAGCGGCGAAGACATCGGCACCTGGGAGAGGAAGAAACAGATACGAAACATGTGAACGTCAAAACGAGCCAATATTTGGCAGTTTTTACTCGGACGCCGTGGAGTGAACACATACACGATAGTGCTGATACAGTAATAAACAGTTGTTCACACTTAGTGTGTTTTTTTTTGTCTTAGCGGAATCTATTCACTGAATAGATATATAAATGGAAACCAGAAAGAACACTTTGAAACTGGCCTTTGCCCAGTCGGCCAAGGTACCAGCCCACCTGGATGTTTTACGGTTCATCATGCGTGTGCTAAAAGTTCCAGCTACCGATGTACATTCCGTGTACAAAGACGAAAATGATCAGAGGTTTTACATGAAATTTCTCGACGAAAGTAGTTTCAATCGATTCAGTAGTGGCATGGAAGACCAGTACTGGTTCCAATATGCGGATGGAGAAACAACGCGGGTTCAGCTCGAGATGGCCAGCAGGCAATTCAAATACGTTCGAATCTTCAACCTACCCCCGGAAACGGAGGATAAAGATATTGCAGCAGTGCTACAACAGTTCGGTAGAATTCGGCAACACGTCCGTGAGAGATACCCAGCAGAATATGGATACCAAGTTTTCAGTGGTGTGAGAGGGGTTCACATTGAAATAGAAAAAGAAATTCCAGCAAACGTGTTCATTAGCCATTTTCGTGCCAGGCTTTATTATGAGGGATTGAAGAACAAGTGTTTCTTTTGCAAGGCTGAAGGACATAACAAAACAGACTGTCCCAAGCTAGCGGACATTAAAAATCAAGGATTATCTGGCCCAGTCAACAGCAGGTTATACAGCCAGGTGGCAGCCAATCTGAGGATTGCGGCAGGTTCCAGTGGAAACACAAACACATCGTCAACATCGATGACAGTGTTCCAAGTTCCGAGATTCCCTAGTGCACGGAATGCAAACAATACAGTAACAAGCGGTGAAAAGACAGTCGAGGTAAACGAAGATACGACGATACAACCAACACTTTCTACTGAACAAAGGGCGCTCAATCCGGACAATGAACAACAAATAATGGAGACGAACGATACATCACACGGAGGAAAGGAGGAGACCGGTTTGAAACGACCACCGGCATCCGAAAATGATAGCTCAGATGCGGAGAAAAGGAAGGATAAGGGGGGTGGAAAAAAGAAAAAAACAGCCTTTAACCGAAACTAAAAGTCGCTCGCGTAGCAGTTCTCGCGTTAGAACTCGGGATAGTGCTCGTAGCAGATCTCACGGGAGATCGCGTGGACGCTCTCGTGGCACATCGGGAAAGAATTTAGAACGTATAACATAGACATTAATAACGTGGGGTTCTCACGCCAAATTTTTCTGTCGTATCGACCATATTGATTTCATACCAACCAATTGTGTGCATTGGGACGGAATTTAAGTTGAGCTCCACACTCTGAAATCTGGACAATAGATTCTTTACTTGAATAAGTATGCCATACATCCGAAAAATTGCAACTTTAAATTTGAATGCTATCAGATGTCGAGTCAAACAACATCTTTTTAAAGAATTCGTGTGGAACAACGATCTTGATATTATTTTCTTGCAAGAAGTCAGTTTTGAAATTTTTTCTTTCATTCCAACCCACACTGCAATAGTGAACATCAGCCATGATGGAAAAGGCACAGCAGTACTGTTACGTAATAACATCAGTTTCTCGAATCTTATAATGAACACTAATGGTCGGATTACGTCACTTGTAGTAGATGAAGTGAATTTTGTTAATGTTTATGCGCACTCAGGTTCCAAGTACAAAAAAGAGAGAAATCTTTTGTTTACTGAGGAGATTCTGATTCACATAGGAGAGTTTAGGGAGAACGTAATACTCGGAGATTTCAATAGCATAATTGATAAAAACGATTCTACTGGATTGATCAAAAATGTTTGTAACGGGTTGAAAAACATGGTAAAGGAGCTTGAACTTCTTGATATCGAAATTGCGAAAAACAAAAGTAGATATTTTACTTTCGTTAGGGGGGAATCTAAATCTCGGCTTGATCGTTTTTATGGGTCAAAAATCTTTATTAAACATGTCAAAAAAGTTGAAACTATCGTGGTTCCCTTCTCTGATCATCGTAGTGTTATTTTGACGGTTGAAATCAATGACATAAAGCAAATGAATTTTTATGGAAGAGGTTTTTGGAAAATAAATTCAAGCCTCATTCATGATGAAGGAATCCAGGAAAAATTTAAAACTTATTACTTGCAGTTAAAGAATAGAAATTCTTTCCAAAATATTAGCTTTTGGTGGAACAACGACGTGAAAAACGGCATCAAAAGATTTTTCAAAGGGGAATCATTTGCTTTAAATCAACAACTTAGTCGTGAAAAAAACTTTTACTACAAATGCTTTTATGATGCTCTAGGATATGAAGCTCTGAATATTGACGTTTCTGATGAATTGAATTTAGCTAAATCCAAATTAATGGATTTAGAACAGAAAAGACTTAATAGATTTAGAAATAAGATGAAAGCGCAATCCTTGCACTCAGATGAAAAATTGTCGTTTTTTCAAGTAACATCGTTTTTAAATCGATCCGCAAATTCAAAACTATTAAAACTAGAGGTAAACGGAGAAGTCACGTCAGACCCATCGCAGTTAAGAAACAAAATTTTTGATTATTTTTCCAAGAAGTTCAAAGACAGCAATAGACCTACTACCGATCATAGGGATATTTTTGATCACATTGATATACAAATGAGCGAAAATGATAAACAACAATTATCCAAACCAATTGAGATTGCTGAAATTGAGCATGCGATTAAGGAGGCTTCAAAAAATAGCTCCCCTGGTCCAGATGGCATAAGCTACGAATTTGATTCATCTTTTTTCGACTTATTCAAAGAGGACTTGATCAAATTATATAATGCTTACTTTATTGAAGGTGACTACCCCCCGGCTTTATTTACAGCTGGCATAATTGCATTGATTCCGAAAAAGGGAAACAATTACGATCTGAATAACAAACGGCCCGTCAGCATGCTTAACAGTGATTATAAAATTCTTACTAAGATTTTATGCAATAGGCTGAAACCTTTAATGGAAAAATTGCTGGGTGTTGGACAATCAGCTAGCATAGAGGATGCTTCATGTATTGACAATTTGACATTGTTACGAAACATAATTATTAAAGCAAATAAGTCAAAAAAGTTTAGGGGTATAATACTTTCGGTAGATCTTGAGAAAGCGTTTGATCGTGTCGACCTTAAGTTTCTTTGGGAGATATTGAAACGATTCGATTTTCCGGACAAATTTATAAATTGTCTTCAAAAATTATATAAAAACGCAACATCAAGAGTGTTATTTAATGGATTTTTGACGAACTCGTTTCCTATTGAGTGCTCAGTATGACAAGGATGCCCATTGAGTATGGCATTATTTGCACTTTACATAGAACCATTGTTGAGAATGATAGATAAAAACATTAAAGGAATTCTTGTCGACACTATTTTTGTTAGAGTTATTGCTTATGCAGATGACTTGAATATCTTCATCAGAAATGATGAAGAATTTATCATTGCTTTGGAACTGATTAACTATTTCAGCATTTATTCGAAAATCAAAATAAATTATACCAAGTCAAATTTTCTCCCCAGACCGCCACGGACCACCCGTACTCCACACAACCATTGATATAAAATATAAACTATTTTTCACTATACCATTAAATATAATACAGAAAATATGGACAAATATCTTCGCTCAACTTTTTTCACATTATTTCCACCGGATAACAAACACATTGCAATAATTAAAAAACAATGTGTAGAACTTTCATTTGGAAAGGATCGTTTTATAAAGTGGAGCGGAATATGAAGACTATACGCTCCAGTCCATAGAGGTGGTTTATCTCTTGTAGATGTTGAATCAAAATCTAAGGCGCTGTTCTTAAAAAATATTTTAGTCTCTGGTAAAAAACGCTACAATCGATCAATTCATGATAGAGCAAGTAACAAATAAAAATTTAACTAGAAACACCCGTGAATGGATAAAACGGTCTATTCAGTATAAAGACACGACATTCAGAACAGGCACACAATTATACGACGAATTTATAACTGAACT
>JAHHFK020000352.1:0-37372 GCA_024533555.2 Aedes koreicus | reverse complement strand
ATCATTTCGATTCTATTCAATTCAGTTCTATTCTATTCCAACACTTACACAGCCAGTAATTAAAACTATCCCAAAAAAATACTAAAATCAGTATTTTAGACAGCGATATTCCTGAGAGTATTCTTTCACATTGGCCACACCTGGTGACGTTCCGGATTCCCCCAGGGAAGTGGCCAGATTTCGAATGATGTCAAACCCTGGCTTGCGACACATCAAACTTCATGATTTTACAAAACAATACCTAAACTAAAAATAACTCAAAATTAATAACTCAAAATTAATTGAAAAATAACTCAAAATTAATTTGGCGTACGGAACCATCGACCTGGCGGAATAGAACTCAAATTGGGTATTATTTTTTATCCGTGTACATGTTTGCATAGAAGAAGACAAAAGGTGACAGGATTGAGTGCTTGCGCATGGGACAAATCAAGGTTAAGTGCTGAAGTGTGCAGTTCGAAATGCCATTAGAGCTTACGGAATTTCAACGGGGCCGTATAGTCGGTGCTCGAGAAGCCGGTGCTTCGATCGCTGAAACATGCAAACTGGTTGGTGTTGCCAGGGCCACAGTTTGCCGGATAATGTCGGAATATAAAAAACATGGAGGCCTGTACTCGAAAAAAATGCACCAGACAAACGTATTCGCCAAAAATTTATTTTAAGTCGGATTTTCTTGAAACTTTCCGGTAATGAATTAATACATATGGATTATGATTGAGCATAATTATTTTATTCAATTTCGTTTTCATCGCTGAAAGCCCGCACCTTTCCCTTAAGACCCCTCATTACATTTTGGGCAATGGTGGAGCCGACCTTTTTGGTCACTTTCATCCATTCTTTCTTCAACTCCAGCTCGTTCTTAAACACCTTGGACGATTTTCGAACTTTGGCCTTCATTATGGCCCAAAATCTTTCCACCGGACGAATCTCTGGTGAATTTGGGGTGTTGGCGGTTTTTGGTACAAAAACAACGTTATTGTCTCTGTACCAATCCAACGTCGATCGCGCGTAATGGCATGATGCCAGGTCCGGCCAAAATAATGTCTCGCCTCCGTGGGACCGCAGGAAGGGCAACAGACGCTTCTGGAGGCACTCGGTGCGGTAAATTTCGCTGTTGATGGTACCCGTTGTGATGTACGGTTTACTCAGTTTACCGCATTGGCATATGGCCTGCCAGAGCAAGTATTTTTTTGGCGAATTTGTCCACTTTCTTCTTCCTTATGTCTTCCGGAACATCAAACCGTGATTTGGCAACGTAGAACTCCAGCCACGGTATCTGCTTTGCGTTGGCCTTGATGTAGGTTTCGTCAACCACTAAACCAATGAACTGTTATGAAATTTTGCACATGTAAACAATTTACTCCAAACTTGTTATACCCAGATTTTCATCACTTTTTACCCACGGATAAAAAAGATACACACGGATAAAAATGGTGCATTTTTTTCGAGTACAGGCCTTAATAGTTGTGATATATTTGTAATAAGACTCAAAAAATATTGATACGGCCAGGCCCACTTTGTAGAGTTGGGGGTAAAAGACGTAGAGACTTCTGCTCTTGTAAAATGATTTTGAACAAGTCAACATACCTTGGTTGGATTTACTTTGTAGCACATTGACATTCTTTTACCTAAACATATATGTACTGGGACGAAACGAGGGCCGCCGCACGGACGTCTCGATTTCGGTATTTAGTGAGTAGGTGGGGGTGATGCGCTTGGATAAAAATTTTAAAGTAAGTTTAATGTCAGCAAACTTGTTTGAAAAAGACAAAAATACATCCGAGTATCCAAGGAACTAAAAAAACTGTTAAATGGGTGGTTTGGCTAGCTCAGCTAAGCGAATGATGAGAATTATAATTAGATTAATTTTACTTTAAGTAACTAACCAATCATGTTTGTTTTAAATAATTATGATGAAAAAAGTAGCATTATTAACTTCTACTAAAAAAAACGAAGTAAATACAAGATTCGTTCGAGAGGGTGTTGATAGTGATAGTTAGTTAAAACAAAAACTCAAACAAACACACAAAACCAAAAAAAAAAAACAAAAGACGTTTATATTCGACATTTTTGTTTTTTTTTCGTGTTCTAATCCTGCCGCAAATTTATTTTTAGAGTGCTGTGTTATGACATGATGATTGAGTTCAATTTGATGATATTTTCTGAGTTAAGTTAAATTTTTCAAAAACACTTACTAACTAGTCTCGAACTTGAGTCCTCCTCTTTAAAAACGGGATACTTACTACTGTGCCGGGAGGTGGTTTTTGGAACAGGGTGGTTTTTGCTATGATTTTACTCGAAGCGTTGATTCCATGCATTATTACTGTTTTGTTCCCTATAATCTTAAATCGTGTTGATTAATTTAGAATCACGCTATGTAACGACTCCTCAGTTTGAGTGTTTGGAAGTATAGTTATGTAATTCAAATAAGTAACCAAAATAGGATTACCCTATAAGGTAAATAAGTCAGTACAACTACTGAAATTGAGTCTTACTGAACAAAATCAATCAGACACTGCTTAATACCTTTTGTACCAGTATTGTCACTCAGCAACTTTCAAAATTTCGGAAGTTGCTTGACAGGATGGTCTTCATTAGCGGAACGAGCAACTTTTTTCATTTAGTTTTTGAATAAAAATTTCAAATAAGATTTTTATACAAAACCATAATATTATAATTAGTTTTGTTGAACTGAAAACTATACTGTTCATGTATAGTTTCTTCTAAAAGGACAATATTGTCATCATAATTCAGAGATAATGAAGTCAATTGTAGCGAATATTTTGCCAGTAAAAAGACAATAAAATAAATGGTTTTTGAATCTGTTTGCGAAAACCTTGATTGTATTGTTGTTAAGATACATAACAACTCTGCATTTCTATTGTAAAATTGTCATCAACAATAGATTCTATGGTGGAGAACAATAATTTTAAATGTTATCTTATCGTTGAAAGCAATATATCTACCCTTCTTTTATTTGTTGTTTGACAATAGATTCCGTCGTAGTTTTAATGTGATTTTAATTAGTGTTAATCTCCAATATTCGATTTATGGATTCGTGTGATTGATTAGTTTTGCGGGCCCATTATTTACGGGCATTCATTCAAACCATTTAATCCAATGCAGCACTATATTTATCTATTTCAATTGATGAATATGAATCATCTAATGAGTCATCATCACTTTCCTGAAAATCTTCCATTTCGCTGTCATCGTCTTCAGGTCAATTGTCGTCGGACGGAGATGTATGTCTTGGGTAATCGGTTTCCTATAAAGCAGGATAGAAAAACATTTAAAATAAAAAAAAAATACATATTTGTTAGCTTGCTGAGTGACAGCTTCATTTTACGCATCTTATTAAGCCAACATTTAGCTAACTGTGGTTTTTACGATGGTAATAAAATAAGCCGTTCATTTTTAATGTTTTTAAAAAAACCAGTTTTGCTCTTGAATCTCGTCAAACTTGGAGTACCAGATCACTCTTCATATGTAAACAATCTTTTTGACATTTTCTAAAGGTTTACTCAGAACTTTACGTGTACTTCGAAAAAAGGGAAAATAGTTCAACATAGATGTATTGTAAACTTTTGCGCTGATTAAAAGTACGGTTTGACTGGATTTGGACGGATAAGGTTGAATAGCAAGAAAAAACTGTTCTCAAACTTTTAATTCCTTTAAATATTAATGACACTTTAAAGAAAATTAATTTCTGCATTTGTACGTGCAGTGCCTTGTTATTCTGCAAAAAAAGTTCCATGGAAACAAATTTCCACTAAATGTGAACTTCTGAGTTCTCATCTCAAGTAAAATTCGAACGTTTGATTGCTTGGGTAGGTCCTGAACTACCTGAAACGAATGTTACTTTCTTGTGCCCTGGATAAACCCTAGAGTAAATCCTCATTCACAAACTGTTACTTATTAAAATTTTAAAGAATTATTAATGTATATATAGAACAATTACTTGTTAGGATTGTGAAAATCATGCACACCCAAAAAATTGAATAAAGCAAAATGACTATGAACAAGAACAAAGATAGCTATGTTTTTGCAAAAATGCTTTATTTAACGTCCTCTCCTAGGCTAAATTCCTGCACCTTGGACTTAACGCTACCCATCGAATCCAGTACTACACTTGTGCCATCTTTCTACGAACTTTCAACCATTCTTTCTTCAAATCCTTGTAATTTTTGAAGACCTTTCCTGTTTTCCGGAGCTTGCCCTTCATAATCACCTAGAATTTCACTATTGGGAGAAGTTCTGGCGAGTTTGGCGGATTTGCCTCCTGTGGCACAAAAACAACATCGTTGGCTTCGTACCACTCCATTACCGGTTTCCCGAATGGCACGATGCCAGATCCGTCCAATTCAGAGTGTCACCTTTGTGGGACCGGAGGAAGGGCTGCAGGCGCTTCTGGAGTCATTCTTCTAGGGAAACTGCCCCTATATTAATCTCATTGTTCCTATATTCATCCTACGATGAATCAAACAATTGGGCAGTTGAAGGATCGGTTTCGTTTTCTAATAATGTTTGCTTACGTTAATAACTACAACAAACATTACTAACTAATCCTGTCACGTGTATATCGTTTTATTTCAAGTAGGATGAATTGCAAAGTGATGAGATTAATATAGGTACATCTTCCCTATATATATTTGGCCGTTAATGGTGTTGGTCGTTATGAACGGCTGGCTGAATTTGCCGCACCCATAGATCACCGCCAACCAAGTAGTTCTTGGCAAATTGTCGACCATCTTCTTCCGGAACTTCTCCACAACATCCAGACAGAACTTGCCGATGAAAAACCCCAAGCCGGGGACCTGCTTGGCGTCCGCTTTAAAGTACGTCTCGTCGTCCATTACGCTGTATTTCGGCTGCACCAACCACTCGCGGGATTTGGCCACCGTATTATGTTTATCGGTTTACCTTGAAGACATGGCACGCTTCATTGTCTGCTGTACGAACCAGACGGAAGAATTTACCTTCGAGGCAACGTCCCGAATCAAATGGTTTGGATTGCGCTTCAGTATTCCCTCACCTTCCTTGCGTTCACGGGGTCGGTCGTCTTCGCTTTTCCAGCTCTCCGTTGGGTCACCTGGGTCTCCTTGAACGATTGTACCAAACGGGACACGGTTGAACTGTTTCGCGATCCATCTGTGGGACTGGCCTGGGTTTTCCGCTCTTGTGAAGATGTAAGCCCCTGCCTTGTGTCCTTTCTGGACCGGCCATTTATAATTATTCTCGTCTCGCTCACATTTCATCTGTGATCGTCCATATCCTTCCGCTGCTCTTTTTTGCTTCTCCTGACTTCCCCCCGGCGTCGGACGTAGTCCACCAGTTCCAGTTTGGGATGACTTCCGCACTGGTGGGAATCCAACTACCGGCTGCTATCTCAACTTGTGGTAGGCCTTCGCTTGATTGATTTTCGCCTCCGGGTTGCAGAGGTAGTTCAGCAGTTCCGGTTGAGGAGACGTCCGCACTGCCGGGGCAATACATACCCGAAGCTCTCTTCACCGTTTCGCTGCTCTTCTTGCCATTTCCGCTGCATGTATTCCTCCTCATGGCCTACCTGTAGAGTTTAAGTCCCCGACGGCAATTTTGATGTCGTGGTTGAGGCAGCGATCGTATTCACGTTCCAGCTGCTCGTAGAAAGCAACTTCAGTGCTTCAGTGCTTTCTAGGTGAAGGCTGTGAACAATAATTTTCTTCGAAGAAACCTGCTGCAGAGCTACGAAGTTGGTTTTGCGGTCTTTCAATATATCAGATAGCACACGGGTACTTCCAACAAAGTTGAGAGATCTGCATGCAGGTTTTGAGTTTTCAATCGTTTGTCCGTTTTCGTTGCTTTGGTCACTACCGATTAATCCATTCCAAGTTTTCTATTGGAGTGTTCGTTGATATTGTGTATCGGTTGGAAGAGATGGAATCGGAGCAGAACTTATCAAGATGGGCCCGGACAAGTTGACAAATTGCCTGCATCGACTGATAGTCAGGATTTAGGATACCGAACAGCTACCGGAGAAGTGGAAGGATGGGATTATCTGCCCAATCTATAAGAAAGGCGACAAGCTGGACTGTGAAAACTATCGTGCGATCACTGTCCTTAATGCCGCCTATAAAGTATTATCCCAAATCATCTTCCAGTGACTGTCGCCAATAGCAAATAGATTTGTGGGAAGTTATCAGGCCGGCTTCATCGAAGGACGGTCTACAACGGACCAAATCTTCACTTTGCGGCAGATCCTCCAAAAGTGCCGTGAATATAGAGTCCCAACGCATCATCTATTCATCGACTTCAAAGCCGCATATGATACAATTAACCGATATGAGCTATGGGAGATCATGGACGAGAACAGCTTTGCGGAGAAGCTGACCCGACTTATCAAGGCTACGATCGATGGAACCCAGTGCTGTGTGGGTGGATTATCAGGTTCATTCGAATCCCGCAGGAGGGCTTCGTCAAGGCGATGGTCTCTCTTGCCTCCTGTTCAACATTGTTCTTGAAGGTGTTATGCAATTTATCTGCTTTGCCGATGACGTGGATATTGTCGGCAGAACATTTGAGGCGGTGGCAGAGCAGTACACCAGACTAAAGCGCAAAGCAGAGAAGATTGGGTTGAAGATAAATACGTCCAAAACGAAGTACATGCTGGCAAGCGGAACCGAACACGACAGGACCCGACTGGGCAGCAGTGTAACGATCAACGACGATGAGCTCGAGGTAGTCGATGAATTTGTCTATCTCGGCTCACTGGTTACTGCGGACAACGGTAACAGCCGTGAGATCCGGAGGCGGATTATCAAGGGAAGTCGTGCCTACTATGAGCTCCACAAGCAACTACGGTCAAACAGACTTAGCTCCCGTACGAAGTGCATCCTGTACAAAACGCGAATAAGACCGGTTGTTCTCTACGGGCATGAGACGTGGACAATGCTTGAAGAGGACCTGCGAGCACTCGGAGTTTTTGAGCGACGGGTGTTAAGAACCATCTTTGGTGGAGTACATGAGGACGGACTATGGAGGCGAAGGATGAGCCATGAGCTCGCGCAACTCGCCGGCGAACCCAGTATTCATAAGGTGGCAAAAGCTGGAAGGATACGCTGGGCAGGACATGTTGCGAGAATGCCGGGCAACTATCCTGCAAAAATTGTGTTCGGCGGGAATCCGGTTGGTACAAGACGAAGTGGGGCGCAACGAGCAAGATGGTCAGACCAGGTGGAGCAAGACCTAGGGGGTATACGGTGCCCAAGGGATTGGAGAGGAGCAGCCACGAATCGGGCATTGTGGAGGGATATTGTGTAGGCTATGTTATAGTATTGTGACGTTATGCCATGTATATAAAATAAATTGATATTGTGTATGTGCTCTATTTCATACCTGCATACCTTTGATCCGCATTGTCCAGTCATTTACCAGCCTTTACAAAAGACAAAAGACCAGCCTTGCCAATTTAACAATAACTTATGCATCTACCAATTTCAAACAATCAGCAATGCCATAGAGCATGACAGATTTAACAGTTTTCTTTGGATTACATAAAGTATTCCAAATATAGAACGACTATTCAAACTCCCCGAACAGATGTGCTTTAATCATAGAAGAAGAAAAAAACCCAAAACAAATCTGGCTTCTGATGTGCTTTGGAATTAAATCCAATTAATTGGACTGCCTATCAATCCGTCCGTAACTTCAATAAGTAGAGTATTTATAGAAACCACGAAGAAAGCCATCACCTCACGTCACAAAAAAGAATGACCTGCATTTCCAATATACCCGAGACAAAAATTCAAACTCATGTGCAAAATAGTCGCTCGAGCCACATTGGTTCAGCCGACTGATTGATAATTATTTGTGCAAACATCCTTCCATTTCGGTGAAGGTTATCACCCTTCGCTGGCCTTGCTCGCCTCATAAAGCGTAGAGTTCGCGTATGTATTTTTTTTTTTTTTTTTTTGGGAATCCGGCTCGGTCTGATGATCTTTTTCATTTCACTGACGGCGTTTGAAAAGGGTGAAGATGAATTTGTCTGCAACGGTTTGCCTCTTCAGACGAGTTAAAGCGTTTTCTTGCCAAAAGTAGACGTCTTCTGTCGATTGCTGGTAGTGTAACATGAAAGATGGGAGGGCGCGGGGTCGTCTTTTTTATATAACTGAGTTCTTGAAGCCCATTTGAAATGTTGGCAGCCAGATGTTCGGGATGAAATAAAGACGCTGTTGATGATAGACCTGCGAACTTTTAATCAGTTCAATGAAAGTTGTCAGATTTGTACTTTTTTGGTCAAATATGTTTATTTGCTCACATCGTTCGTTTGAATACGTCAGATTAACAGCAACAAGTCCTTTATTGTGAGTGTCTATGGAAAACAGAGGGAATGTATGTAGAACAAACAAATAATCAACGATGATGTCTTCTAACTTTCTCGTGCCGCTGTCCAGAGAGCATCTCTGAAGTAAAAGTGCACAAAGGCCACGGCATCTGTGAAACAAAAACTTATTCTTTAAAAAAAAAAAAAGCACCGCTGAAACAAACAAAACCGAAAGCTTACCCTTGTTGCATAATATTTGAAACAAATAAATACTCCAATCATCGCGACAATGTGAGGAGTCACAAGAAAATTTGAAAATTATTTCTAATGAGGCACCTATTCATCCACATTGCAATAGTATTGCTCTATTTTCATTTGTGATTTTAATCTACTAAAAATTCCGAGAGGCTGATTGGCTGAAGAAAGAAATCAAGTTTCACTTTTGAAAAGGACGTATAAGTTTTTTTCGAAAAATTATTCAAACTTCAATTTGGTGAAACTTCGATCAGAGATAATAGAAATTAGAATCGTATTTTTGATTAAACATTACCATATGTTATGGAAGTACACAGGTGGAAAAAGTATAAGTAAAGTAAATCTCACTGATTTCACGTTTACCGTGTAAACTTCCTCTGTCAAATTAATGTAGATGTGAGTGTAATAGTTTAATTGTTTTTAGGATTCATTTCTGAAAGAAAAATAATTTTCTTCCATGCAAAGTTGTGTAAGTTTTAGGTATGAACGTACTCTTTTCTTCCATGTCATGTCGTCATTTTGAGTGAACAACCAATTTTCTAATAAATTTAAGGTATCTTTTACTGGAATACTACACTCAGGAAATTATCCGTACGATTTTCATACGATCGAAACTATGAACCACAAAGCAAGGGTCCAAGACTCATTCCATACGAAATCGTATGAAATGATTATTGTTGCATTGGTCGAGAAAAATATGCCTCTTATACACCAACAATTGACATCACATATCAAACGTGTATAGACTCGTGGGATTGTGGCTCGTCTCTGGATCACGAGGTTCATGGTTCGAATCCCGATTGCAACTTTTTTTTCTGTGAGGAAAATTGTCATACGATCGTCCTAAAGGGCGAACGGTCAAAATTTGGTCAAATCACTTGACGTATTCTTCAATTGCATTAAAAATCTGAACACCCCTCATTTAAGGTGTGTGTTAGAATGTTGCTCCTATTTTGATTTGGAATCACTCTTCAGTTGTCAAAATGCCTCCAAGCAAGAAGAGCAGCGTATCAAATTTGCTCGCGCATCGCGAAAATCCGAGCTACTCGCACGCAAAGTTGGCAAAATCGCTAAAAGTTGCCAAATCAACCGTTACAAATGTAATTAAAGTGTTTGGGGAACGTTTGTCGACAGCCAGGAAGTCTGGATCGGGGGAAATCGAAAACCGGAAGCCGCTGAGACGACAAAGAGAGTTGCCGGTAGTTTCAAGCGAAACCCTAACCTATCTCTCCGAGATGCCGCAAATAAGCTGGGTGTATCGTCTACAACCGTGCATCGAGCCAAAAAACGAGCCGGACTATCGACTTACAAGAAGGTAGTGACTTCAAATCGCGATGATAAACAAAATACGACGGCCAAAGCGCGATCCCGGAGGCTGTACACGACGATGCTGACGAAGTTTGACTGCGTGGTAATGGACGACGAAACCTACGTCAAAACCGACTACAAGCAGCTTCCGGGACAGGAGTTTTATACGGCAAAAGGAAGGGGAAAGGTAGCAGATATTTTCAAGCACACGAAACTGTCAAAGTTCGCAAAGAAATATCTGGTTTGGCAAGTCATCTGTACCTGTGGCTTGAAAAGCAGCATTTTCATAGCTTCCGGGACTGTCAACCAAGAAATTTACGTGAAAGAGTGTTTGAATAAACGTCTGCTGCCTTTCCTGAAGAAACACGGTTGTTCCGTACTGTTTTGGCCGGATTTGGCATCTTGCCATTACGGTAAAAAGGCCATGGAGTGGTACGCCGCCAACAACGTGCAGGTGGTTCCCAAGGACAAGAACCCTCCCAACACGCCAGAGCTCCGCCCAATTGAGAAATACTGGGCTATTGTCAAGCGGAACCTAAAGAAGACCAAAAAAACTGCTAAGGACGAGCAGCAGTTCAAGGCAAACTGGCTTTCTGCGGCGAAGAAGGTGGACAAGGTGGCTGTACAAAATCTGATGGCAGGGGTCAAGCGTAAGGCCCGGCAATTCGGATTTGGAAAAGCGGAAGCCTAACTGAATATTTTTCCTGAATTTTATACTAATTGAACTTGAAAAAGAAATTTAATTTGATTTTTTAAATAAACGATTTCACCGATTTACACGCGTTTTCCCTTGACCAAATTTTGACCGTATCACCCTTTATGAACTTCTTTCCATTAGAGAATCGTAAGAAATTTGCAATAATATCTTCTGGCAAATTTCCATACGATATTCCTATGAATTTCTCTCGCTTTGTTCGCTCAGTGTAGAAAATAAAGATTTCACGTCGAAAGAAACTAAAACTTCATCTTCATTCACATCTATGTCATGAACGAGTTCTGCGAAATGTTGTGAATTTTTAATTGATCGACTGGGAAATTGTTTTGGCATGTTTTTTGAATTCAGTGACTAACCATTAAGCTATTTTATGGGTTGAAGATCCGACAGCTGAGATAATTTCACGCATTTTATTGCCAGGTTTGTGAATTTTAGGAAGGCCTTTAATTCTAGGTAATGAAGGGTCTGATTCTCTGAGAATACTTATTTCATTTCCAAATACTAGTTTAAAATCTTTTAGGGTTTTTTTTTCCACACGTTTTACCATTCCTGGAAGAGGATCTGTTATTTGTTATCTATAGGTTCCTTTGTGTATTTTGTCTGTCATAATTTTATCTTTATCTTTTTTTGTCCATTAGAACTGTAGAATTGCCTTTGTCTGGTTTTAAGTAATAAACTGGTTTATGTTTGAGTTCTTTAAGTATTTTTTGTGTTTGAGTGTGCTGTTTGTTATGTGTTGTGTTTGTATTTTCAGGGATATTAGCTGTTTGTGTTCTTATTTCTTGGATTTGTGATGTGTGTAAGGGGGTAGTATTAATTGCTGATTCTAAGTCGATGATTATTTGAGTTTTGAAAGGGTTTGAATCCATTGCGTAATTCAGTCCTTTGTTTAGTAAATTTAGCTGTTCTGCTGAAAATGGTTCAGGTAAACAGTTTATAACTAGACCTACATATAATTTCTTACAGTTTGAGATTCCTTAAGTTTTTTTGAATTTCTTGTCAGACAGACATTACCACTGAGTCCAAACGGCATAACTAAAGAACTTGTATACATTGATACTTGCATACAAGAACTTGCATACATGAAACAGCACACTTGAATGGTTACTGACAACAAACAATACAAAATATAATCAATAAAAAAACTAAACAACAATATAAGCAATCACTCACCACATTACCAAGAACACAAACCCAACTTAAAAGAATAGCAATGACTTATAGCACCTACACTAAACATTTGCTACCCATGCTTCTGAACTTTGGTTTTCACTAGTAAAAATAATCAACTTTAAACTCTCTTCGGCTCTGCTAAAGACCCCCTTGACAATATTCAAAAATCCGGGATCTACAAAATAACCTGTGATCGTTGTGGAAAAAATTACATAGGACAAACCTGGGAGGGAGAAACAAATACTACACATACAATGTATTGAATGAGTATCGATATTGGGCATGAAAATTTTCAACACACTTACATAATCAAGAAAACTGTTGTGTAAATCAGTGGTTTTTGTTTGGCGTGTCTCTGATGTTTATGTGTTACCGTCGCATGACTTCATGCTGTCGGGAAATATTCGTTCACAATTCAGTTAGGTTAAGCTCGTTTCGTCTTTTGCAGCTGTTCGCAAGCTGTTGCAGGCGTTTCAAAGTTGTTCAACATATAGTGCAAAGATAAATACTGAGGCCGAGATAGCAGAAACTATCCGGGATTAATTTTTTTTTGCGTTTTCCCAGTAATAATATTACAAGATTCAAATGGATAGAATTCTGTCAGCTGGGCTCTGAGACAACTGAAATTGAACCAAGTTCGCGAGTCTGTAGCGTAAGTTGAAAATATTAGTTATTTTTTACAGGTATTTGATTATAATAACAGTGCTATAATCTGCTTTAATTAACGTTCTGTAAGTTTAATTTGAAAAGGCTTGTTTCCGCTACGATAATCATGCAAATAAAAAATGATGCTCCATCAATTCCTGCAATTTTGTTGCCTTCCGATAGCTAGCCGCTATAAAGCGATAGAATGTTGGATTTCTATAAATCTCGTCCTCCTTCAAAATCACAACTACTTGAACATTGTTGCTGTGGGCCCGAATGAATGCCACCTGAAGACGAAGTGGATGGAGAGGATTTTGAAGCGCATCAAGAAGCCATCGGGAACGAACCAGCTTCTTTTGATGAACAGCTCGAAGCAAAATCGAAACCAGTGAGTGAGAAAGGAACTCATTCGGACTTCAAAATTTAGAGGACACGGAGATTTATTAAAGCTGTTCAGGTAATAATCTTAATAATCATAATAATCCTCACATAAAACCTTATAATAGATTAATAATTAAAAATTTATTAAAAATAATGATAATAATTTGAATAATGATAATAATTACAAAAACAAACATAGAAACTACAAAAACAATTATAATAATAAAAAATAATAATATTAATTATAATGATAATGCTAATACCAATGAAAAGTGTAAAACAATACACAATAAAAATTATTGTCAAAATAAAAATTCCGAATATTCATAATAAAATAACATTTTTTTTTAATTTTCATTATTCTATGTTATTCGTTTTCTTATAATGATAGTAATAATTATAACTGTACCTTTTTTAAAAATAAAAATATTCAAAATAGTTATATTAATCATATGAGAAATAATAATAATAATCGTCATACTTATTATCATAACCCCTTTACTCATATTAGTTTCAATCATAATAATTATAATATTGTAAGCCAACATAAAAATTATAAAAATATTTATTTTGATCACCTTTTTAAAATAAACTGTTATACTTTACTTTGTAAATAATAACAAGAAATTAATAATAATTTTTATTATTATCAGAATTGACTAATCATTATTATAACTATTTTTATAATCATTGTTTATATTTTAATTTGAATAATAATTATAATAAAAACCATATTAATATTTTTGTAATAATTGTATAGTTGTTATAATAAATGTTATTCATATTATTATGAATTTTATTAAAATAAAGGTTTTATTTATGATTTTATTAAAACTTTTGTAAGAATAATGTTTATGATATCACCTTAATGATAGTAAAATGATCAAAAAAATATTTATGTAATAAAAATATCATTATTATCATGAAAATCTTTTTCGTAATTAAAAAACAGAATCAAAAAACAGAATTAACATAACAATCATAACAATCATATAATCATTATCATAATAACCGTAATCAAATAAAAAAAAATTTAGATCAAAATCATAAAATCATCATTATAAAATCATATTGATTAATTAAAGGATTCTTATAATTTTACTAATCATAATAATAATATAAATAGTTGAAATTATAATCATAAATATTGTAAAAATATTTTAAAGAATAATTATAATAATTATTATAATACTAATCATTATAGTAATAAACATAATATTCATTACTATCAAACAATCACAATCAAACAAATTACTATAACAACCAAAATATGCTATATGTTAATTGAAAAATAATTAATAAAATAAAATAGCATGCATAATCAAAATAATCACCCAATGATATTCATTATTTTCATAACAATAAAATCATTATAATATTAATAATCACATTTATATCAGTAATAATAATAAAAATAATAATTAAAATTATACTTTTTGAAAAAATGGTACATATAAAAATAGGCTTGGTAAAAATTATATATTTTTTTAATTTTAATTATATATATATATATATATATATATATATATATATAATTTTGATTGAAACAAAAATAATAAAAATAATTATGATAGTTTATATTATACATTTTGTAAAAATTGTCCTTATAAAAATCGTCTTAAAAAAATTAGATTTTTTTTAATTGTCTTTATTATTATGATCGTTGTTTATATTTCAATATGAGTAATAATTATAATTTAGTTAATAATAAAATGATTCGAATAATAATTTTCGTCAGTATTCCATGTCGAATGATTTCAATACTTCCAGTTTTGGCTATTTCGCAGCTCTTACCGATATGACCAATATCACTATGTAACTTGAATTTAGGTGTGACTTGAATGGGTGTGAAGCCAGATCAACTAAAGTCCATTAACTTTCACCTTAAGTTGGAACCGCTGGTGGGGCTACTATGCATTGATTTTACGGAATGCCACAATGTCCAATCCTAAAACTAATCCAATTGGATTTTAACCAGCAGGTTATTAAACTGAATAAAAGCTTTTAATAAATAAAAATATTAATACCCAACTGATTTATTAACAAAAATGTAGAGCATGTTTGAAATAAACATATTTATTTTCAGGTGTGTAGAATCCAAAAATATTCACATGTATGTAAAATGTAAAAATATTCACATTTATTTTTAATACGAATAACTTTATATCACACATTGGCATAACGCTAATTTTAACATATAATACTTTTGAAACAAATTTCACATATATTTGTGGCCACAACATACAAAAATTTACGTTTGAATTGATCTAAATATATTTGCTTTGACGATAGTTTTCTTCGCGTGTAGTTTTCATAATTTATATTTTTTTGTTTAATTAAAATTTATAGTTTAAAATTTTTTCATGATCCAAAAGATCAAGTTTATTTTTACAAGTTATCAAGTAATGCGTAAATTTCACAAGACCCTCAGCAACATTTGCAGATTTCCTTCTCGTATAGTTATGACTTGGGTTCAAGAATAAACGTCTCTAAGCATCATAAGAATTTGGTCAAATTAATGAAAAAATATGCCTTACACTCAACAGAGTTGCAAATTTCCTATCTTTTCAGCAATGAAAACACGAAAACTTTTTAGTTCAAATTATTTTCAAGCAAAAAAAATATTTTATATCTAATATCGATACTTTTCATTGGCTGATATTTTATTCTCTTGGCTTCACTTGAATGTTTGTGACAGCTCGAATCTGGCTCTACTTGACACTCACATTTTTTGAGTCTGCTTCTCCCTCCCAGGGACAAACCAAGCGTACTCTAAAAACTCGAATATAACTAGAAAATAAGAAGAATGATTAGTAATTTCCATTTAATTCCAACTACCTTTATTGCTTATCTTGACAGATACGCGTATTTCGTCTACAATGTGCAGACTTCTTCAGTGTCGTGTACTAATACTCGACTATTAGTACACGACACTGAAGAAGTCTGCACATTGTAGACGAAATACGCGTATCTGTCAAGATAAGCAATAAAGGTAGTTGGAATTAAATGGAAATTACTAATCATTCTTCTTATTTTCTAGTTACAGGTATTCCACTAAACAGCTCACACTCTCCATAATTCGAATATAACGCAGAAAGCACTAAAGCAAAGAAAGACACCAAAAGAGGACTTATATACAATTTCAAATCAAAAGTAGCTGAACACATGTTCAACGAAAAACACTTTATAAATTTGAACCACACACAAATTGTAAAACATATCACAAACCCTTGGAAGCTTAATGTAGCAGAAAGCGTAGAAATTTACCATAAAAATTCAAAAAAAAAATATTAACAAAGATCAAGGAAACGAGTCTTGGTGGCTGTTTAAATATAAACCTACATTAGCATTAGCATTGACGTTTGCATACCCCGTGGATGGAGCTACGATGAGGAATAATTCGTTGAAGACATTGCCTTCCACCATGAAACGGAACCAGTTACTGATTCGTTTCTTCACACAATAATCTCCACGCAGACACTCCTCGATCGCTCACCTAGCCACGTCCATGCAACCGTTGATGATAGGGAGGATTTGATATCTACCTTAAGAAGACACGGGGAACCCACGTAGCCTTCAGTAGATATCAAAGGAAAAAGAAAAAAGTCGGAGAGAATAGTTGAACAGAATGCCTTGGTCGTTGGGAGCATCTAGTCTAAGAAGATTTAATGATGCTCCATTTCTCTTCAAACGGTTGGAACTCAAGCATTAACTATAGCGGCTGTTTAAATATCCCAAACCTATATCCCAAAAACACAAAAAACCACACAACCCAATAACAATAAACTACCTTACTAAATTGATATTCATAGCTGTTTAAAAAACCTGTTTTAACTACACAATTTACCTAACAACATACCTACACAACACACGACACAACAACAATTGACAACCTACCGATCAAGTAGGAATTTAAAGTTTTTAAGATACCTAAACGACGAACTGTCATCTGACAGGTATAACACAAAACAAGTTCGCATAACAGACACATCTCCAAGGTATAACAAACAAAAACACTACACAAAAATCTACTATAAATACTAGACCAACTGCGATGTTCTCTTCCAATCGAGCACTCGACATTGAAGAAGTCTGTTAGTCGCAGACGAAATAGGCCTATCTGTCAAAAGATAAGCTTTCTGTAGTGGAGTTTAATGGAATTCGCTCGCGTTTACTAGTGATAGTTTAAAAAAGTGTTTCAGTTTTTTTAAGAGATCAAGTGAACTGTTAATATAAATTTCCCTTGTTTTCCACTAATATATAATTAATATATAATATACTAGCTGAACCCAGTGCGTGCGCTGCTACGCTTGCAGCTAAATGAATGCAAATTTAATTGAGCTGGCACTTTTATGGTAGGTTTTCGGAATGAGTTTTTTTCTTGACTAAGAAGGGGTTCAAAGTTTTATCAGAACATGCCTGAACAAACCCATGAAATACACATTTTGTGCTTTAGTTACCTGGATAATGCTCATTTTTTATTGAAATTTGTGTTTCATTTGTATGATAACCCCCCCTTCCAGAGGGGGGAGGGGTCTAAAATCACCATACAATCATTGCTTTCAAACCCCCCAAATGTCAAATTTTGTGTTCCATTTGCTAGATTAGTTTTCGAGTAATGCCGAAAATTGTGTTTCATTTGTATGAGAACCCCCCTTCCAGAGAGCGGAGGGGTCTCAATTCAACAAAGAAACATTTCTTGCCTTAAAAAACCTCCACCTGCCAAATTTGGATCTATTTGCTTGATCAGTTCTCGAGTTATGCAGAAATTTGTGTTTCATTCAAGAGGGAGCCTCTCCTGTTTTCAGAGGGTGGAGGGGTCTCAAACTACCATAGAAATAGTTGTCTCTTTATAAAACCTTTTGCTTGAGTAGTTCTTGAATTATGCAGAAATTTGTGTTTCATTTGTATGGGAGCTCCCCTTATAGAATGGGGAGGGGTCTCACCTTATAAACATTTCTAGCTTTCAAAAACCTACACCTGCCAAATTTAGTTCCATTTGATTGATTGATTTTCAAGTCATGAAGAAATTTGTGTTTTTTTTGTATAGGGCCCCCCCTTTTCAGAATAGGGACGGGTCTCAAACTATCATTGAAACATTTCTTGCCTTCGAAAACCTCTACCTGCCAAATGTGGTTCCATTTACTTGAGTAATTCTCGAAATTTGTGTTGCATTTGTATGGAACCCCCTCCCCCCCCTTCCAGAGAACGGAAGAGTCTCATACTACCATAAAAACATCTCTCTCCTCCAAAAACCTCCACATCCTCCAATTTGGTTCCATTTGCTTGATTAGTTCATGAGTTATGCAGAAACTTCTGTTTCATTTGTATGGGAGCCTCCCCTTCCAGAAAGAGGAGGGGTCTCAAACTACCATAGAAACATTTTTTGCTTCTAAAAACTCTCACATGCTAAATTTGGTTTCCTTTGCTTGATTAATTGTTGAGTCATATAGAAAAGAGTGTTTCATTTGTATGGGAGCCTTCCTTTCCAGAGAAGGGAAGGATCTTTTTCTACCCAGATAGATAGATAATAATATTATAATTTAAATCGTATTATTTACGCTATTTACATGAAAAAAATGCCGAAAAACAGCTAGTTGACCATTTTTGGGAGCTTGGGTTGAGCTTGCGTGAAATAGGCATCAGAATTGGTAGGAGAAAGGATGTCGTTCATAATTACCTTCGGATGGGTGAAAGGTGTGCCACGAAGCAGCGATATGGACGTCTATCCACCCTGACACCACGCATCAAAAGGGGAATAAAAAAGGCTGGCAATCTACCAGAAGCTCTCATCGGCAGAAATTAGGAAGGAAATGAGTCTGTCGATATCTGCCCGTCGGATTCGTCATGTTCTATACGAGGATCCCAATGTTTCGTTCGTATCAGCGACGCCTGCACCACGGCTGCTACATATTCACAAGAAAGCCCGTTTTGCCGAGACATACCGGTTTTGGGACGACAAATGGTCGAATGTGGTTTTCAGTGACGAGAAGAAGTTCAACCTTGATGGACCAGATGGTTTAAGAAGCCGTTGGCATGATAACAGGCAAAAGACACCAAGAAAGGAGATAGGAGACATTGATGGAGGAACGGTAATGATCTGGGCCGGTATTAGCTTGACTGTGAAAACGCCTGTTTGCTTCATTTAGACGCGGATGAACTCTGAAATGTATTGCTAGTTGTTGGAAGAAGTTCTCATCCCATTTTCCGAAAATGTTGTGAACGAGAACATGATTTTCCATCAAGAAAATGATGCCTGTCATGCCTCCAATTCAACTAAGGAACTTTTGAAACACCACGACACCCCTGTATTGGAGTGGCCAGCCTGCTACCTGGATCTAAATTCGATTGAAAACATTTGGAGGTTACTTTCTCATAATGTTTTCAATCATGGAAGGAGTTATGAAACGGCTGGCCAATTGAAACGGGCAATTCGAGATACATGGTCTAAGATAGATCCGAATATATTAAAGAACTTCTAGTCCTCGTAAATTGGAAGAAGTCATAATAATAAAATGCGATGCTACACATTACTAAGGTCCTTTATTGGTAAGACAAAAGCAAAAAGAATGTCCTTTATTTTGCAGAATTAATCTTACCTTTATACTTATTTCCAACCCAAGAAATCATAAAATGCAATTATTACTTTTACAAATATAAAAACTAAAAAAAAACTATTTTTCACATATAATATTGTTTCAACCATCGGCAGTATATGATATTTCGAATGATTATTCATAAGAAAATGAAAACATACTCAATTTTCGCATGTCGTTATATTTATTTTCGACAGTGTTTAAGTCATCCTATGTTTATATATGTTTCCATCTTTTAATTTGATCAAACCTCCTAAGTTTCTGAATGGGTTTGAGTTATTTCTATTTAAATCCGTTAGAATTGCTTATCTTTTGACAGATGTGTACACGTATGCCTACAACCTACCAAAATGTCAAGTAAATTCCTGTCCCCTGAGACCGACACATGCAAGCGTCCTGTAACCCATAAGAATGAGTTGAAAGAGATGAGAAAATAAATTCAATCAAACGCCTCTTTTGTCGAATTGCGAATTTGTCAGTTCCAAAAGACATAATTATTTTTAAAGTTCCCCAACTTTTTAGAAAGATGAATTAGGTTTCGTGTAGAATACATAATTTCCAAGTGTGTAGTATTCAATCACTCCTCTGCGGAAATTGCATTACTTCCGACATGTAGAACGAAAGAGAACACATTCTAAAACCCAGCTTTTCCAGATTTCAGCTGTTACAAAAAGTGTGATGAAATTTTTCCACATTTCTAAACCACGAAATTGGAGCCTATTGGAATAATCTATGTTCTGCAAGTCATGCTACCAAGGATGGAACATTCACCCTTTTTCCAAGCTCACTCCTGGCACGCAATCTTGTTTTCATCCCAGAAGGCAAAAAGAAAATAAGTCATTTAATCAGCATGACTCGCTCATTACCTTTTTGCGGTTGCTTTTGCTGATGCTTCTCTCTGAGTGCGGTCACAGCGAAGCGTGATAAGACTGTACGGTGGATGGTTGTTTTTTAAGAACTTTTGTCGAGGGGTTATCAAACTTGCACGCTTGCCATTTTTCGGCGATTTTTCTTCTTCTTCTTGATTTCAATTTTGCAAGCAACTGATCAAAACAGAAAATACCAGTTCAAACTGAAATTACGCATTTCATCTATCGTTCGAAAGGTTTGTGGAGTATGCAAAGCAAAGGTGCCACCTCCGTTAAGGTTCAGGGAACTTTGTTTTTCCTGAAAAAAAGTAATTTACGTTGTTAAAAAATAACTGCAAAGACAAATGGAGCCTGTTCAATCTTCTTAACAACTTCAATCAGTATTGCAATTGTTCGTGTATTCAATATAACACTCATTGGCCGGCAATGGTATTATGGAAGAAATCAGTTAAGTGACCATGCAACAATTCGTTAAGTGACCATCGAAAGCAGCTTTAATCCGGGAGCTAGAAAGTGATAGCTCGACTGGATCTGCAGTATGCAACCCATTTTAGAATTTCTGGAGAGCCACGCTAATTTAGAGATAACTGTACCTTTGTATGCTCCGCTTATAAATATTACGGATATCATTTTGATAAGAGTACTGCAACACACTTCCAGGTTTGGAAATGTAAAATTTCCAAACCAGACATCAATTATTTGGTCTTATTTGAAAATTTGTTATTGTTCTGTATTTATAATCAGATAGATCTCACCAAAGGCCAAAAAACATGAACAACAATTAACGTTGCTAAAGATATGCAACCAGCGTTACAAAACTCTGTTCACCACGTGGTGAGTGCATTTGAAATTATGTGTCAGCTACGCGCATGCACGTTAGCTTCGTTCATTACTTTTGACCAGCAAATGACCATTATCTACATTGCACAGGTTTTCTTTTTAATATAAACATTTTTTTTACTCCACTCCCTACCAATAAACATAATTCCCCGCTATGAGGCGACTCTATATCGAACTTCAAAACTGCTAATAATCATCAGTTCACTTGCGACAAAGCTGAAAAACATGTTTCCTTTAACTAGAAAATGAGACGAAAGATTAGTAATTTCCATTTAATTCCAACTACCTTTATTGCTTATCTTGACAGATACGCGTAATTCGTTTACAATGTGCAGACTTTTTCAGTGTCGTGTACAAATACTCGACTGTATTAGTACACGACACTGAAGAAATCTGCACATTGTAAACGAAATACGCGTATCTGTCAAGATAAGCAATAGAGGTAGTTGAAATTAAATTGAAATTACTAATCTTTCATCCTATTTTCTAGTTACAGGTATTCCACTAAAAAGCTCACACTCTCCAGGATTCATTTTTCCTTTCTTTTATAGCACGGAAGTTCCTTCAAAAACCAACCGGGAATGCACAGACTTTACCACACCAGTGAGCAAAAATCGTTCAGAATCACCTTGGTACACTTAAGGTATTAATTTCGGTCGAAAACACGATAATGTCTCAAGTCTCCAAGAACAAATTAATTATGACGTAGAAAGAATACGTCTTCTTCGCTCAAAAGCACAGCCTATTGTTTGATCAGTTTTTCATTCGCCTTTATTTCTGCAGCACCAAACATTAACATTGAAAGACAGATTCTTCTTGAGCTTCTGTAAACTACTCATGGTGAAAATCGTCAACGTTTAAAATTCAGTAGTCGAAGCGTTCTACCTGTTCTTATTGATTTAAATGCTTTGAGAGCCTTCGATGACCAACTATAGAAGAAAAAAAAAAACCCAAAATATTCATCGACCGAACCGGGAACCGAACTCGACTTCTTCCACTTTGTAAAACCCTGCCCACAACGCCTATGCTATCAGCCCCCATGTCCCAGGATTCACTCACATTTAACAGCGAAAACTGCTCTAACCACTTGAAGTGTCAAAATTGTGCTGCGGACGTCATCTTGTATTAACGGTACATTTAAACTGAGGCAACTTTAGGCAACATTAGTCCTTTGCGACTCGGGGATTCGCTGTAATGATGTAAAATATAAAAGGTTCCTTTTTGCTTACACCCAAACAAACATTGCTTTCCAACATAGACCGCACGTCGCTCGGGACTAATGTTGCCCGTTGATATTGCCTTAGTGTAAACGCACCTTTACCAGCCCATCGGCAAGGGAGAGGTTATTTACATTGTTTATAATGATAATGAAAATCCGCAGCTCTTATCATCGACCATTGATGATAATGGCTTCCAGTGTAGGGAACAGCCAGTGAGCTTCAAGAACACTACGCGAGAACTATCGATAGTTTAGAATTAGTGTCTGACCTATTTAGTCGAATGGTATTTGATTACAAACAGCGAGCCTCTGATAGTACTGGCGGGGCGATAATGGTCGTAAAATGCGTCTAGCGTGATCAGGTCCATGGTTCGCCACGCTTTATGGGATGCGAGATTGTCAATGCAAAACTTGTCACATCGGAAGTTTAGCTGGACAATAGTAAATACACACATGACAACATTGTGACTCTGACATTTGTTTTCTTCTAGACTTTTCTAAAAGCTATTTTCACAATAGCTAAATGCTGGGCTAGACAGATCGAATATAACTTATTTATTTATTTTGCTATTAACGTATGCATTAAAAAAATTGACTTGCCACTTGTTGGTGAATCCATCTATGCATCGCCAATCGTAGTAACCCTGTTGTGTACAGATAACAAAATGAAAGTGTTATCAGTTAGTTTGCAGCAGCCATTGCGAAAAAAGCAAAACAAGTATGTTCAATGGTTTGTACCTGTTTGTGATGGACATTGTTAGGCGGAAGCGTCAGGAGCGGCTGAAGGTGCTGATGAAAATCATCTATAAGGCGAAACGCGGCGTCGTGTTGGATAATGAGACCTACTTGACGCTGGACGGCAACAACTGGCAGGGGACGCGTCAACTTTACAGCCCCCACGTGAAATATATCTCCCAAACCAAGATCCAGAAGAAGATCCTTCTGTGTATGACGATCAGTGAGGGGGGAATGTCCAAGCCGCAGTTCTTTCCTTCGGGGCTTGCGGTGAACGGGAAGGTATACAGTTCGAAGTGCGTGTCGGTTGTTGCCGCCTTCATCAAGCAGTATCACGAAAAGGAGATTGTGGTCTTTTTGGCCGGACCTGGCCTCAGCCCCTTATGCCAAGAGTTTACTGGAGGAGATAGACCGGCTGAAGAAAAATCAAGAGAACATCCCAACTTTTCATCGGCCATGGCTAAGGCAGCCTTATGCCAGGCAGGGTTTCGACCGATTTGTAAAGAAGGCCTATTTGGAAAATGTCTTGTATTGAATTATCGTTTTTAGTTATATTTTATTCGCTTTTTGGAATTAGTCATTTCATCCTGACAATTTTTAGCCCTTATGAAAAAATTTGCAAACTCATATAATAACAGAGCTATAGAGGGTGAGTGGTAATCCCCGTCAGTGTAGCTTTGGATGGGTTAATCACATAAATTTTTGCATATTTTTCTTTTAGAGTGTATTCAAATTAAACACGGCTTGCAAGTTTGTTTTGGATTTTCATTCGTTTGAGACTTATATTGATCCCGCGAAAAGGGAGCTCATAATAAGTCTGTTTTTGAAACATTTTAGACCGTGTACTATTTTCAAGAAATTGAAACCACTCGGAATAACGAGAGATTCGCTAACGCTACAAAGAAACCTGTTCTTCGAAAATACCTCACAGACCTAGCCGTAAACGCACTGTCAGGTATCCGGAAGCCATCAAACGAGTGAGGGAGCGAATTCGGCGGAATCCTGATTTGTCTGGCAAAACACGGTCGTACAAGAGTCTTGCCCGCTTTTTGGCCACGGAATTCTGCTTCATGTGCCGGATCGGATGTTTTCTGGCTTTTTACGACTTGTATCCTTCCCTGGCAAGGATTTTCCGCACCGTTTGAAAGTTGGCGTTGAACCTTCTGGCCGCATCTCGGATCGAAAGACCGGGATTGGCTTTAACGCATCTCAACACCTTGCTGCGCTGCTGACGATCCTTGGTTCCAGTTTTTTCATAGGCCCGCTGATTCTTTTCCAGGGTTTCCTTTGAGCACTCGACAAATTGTTGTTTCCGGTATCTTCAGCAATTTAGCCAGGTTGCAACCGGACCACTCCAGATTTTCCAGGTGTTTGTGCACAACATATTTCTTCTTTCGAGTTCCTTTTGACGTTATTTCTGAACGCGATCGACTACTTCGATCAAACTTGCACCAATTGTTCTCTATAGAAGTGTAAACAAAGTTTCTTTTTTTCCTTCCACTCCCAAGACCCCCCCACCCGAGCGCGGGGGGGCCCAAATTTATTTAGACTCACTTTTTATATAAAAAAATTTAAAAAAATTTTTTTTTTATTTATTTTTTTTCTCTTCCCCTTCACCTCCTCACCCCCCGACCCTTTTTTTTTCGTAATTTTGTTGCTTTACAACCCCCCCACCCCCCCCCGTCGAGGTTTAAAAAAAAAGAAAAGGGGAAGAAAAAAAAGGTTTTATTTTTTGGGGGCAGGCAGGGAAAAATTTTTGGGGCTAATCCCCAAACGACTTTTCGTTCCCTCCCCCAAAAAATCCCAAACCCCCCCGCCTAACCAAACCCCACCCCCCCCCCCCCCAAAAAACACGAAAAAAATTGAATTTAGTTCTTGTCAAAATTTTAAATTCCAGCTCACTCTCCAGCTTGTAGAATAACCCTAACGTAAACTCTACAGGGTGCGGCAGAAAATAATGCGAACATTTGTTCTTTTTCTTTCAAATCCCATTTTCAACTAATTCAAGCAATAATATCAACATTTTCTAGTGCAGTTATCTTTATAAAGTCTTTTTAAACAAATTTATTCAATGTGTCCTCCATTTTTATTAATAACATCCTCGAGCCGACGCCGGAAGCCAGAGCATGCCTTTCGGACGTGGTCCTTCGACATTGACTGCCATGTGCGTGTTATGGTTGACTTTAGGGTTTTCACACTAGGGTGTGATGTTTTGCAGGCTCGTGCTTCAACATATGCCCAAATCGAATAATCCAACGGATTAAGATCTGGACTGCTAGGGGCCACAAATCCTTCGGCCAAAACTTCATGTTATCGTTCAACCATTGTTGGGTTCGATTGGTTGTGTGACACGGCGCTCCATCCTGCTGTAGGACAACGTTTTGGTCCTCGGAGAAGTTGGCCTTCATCCAGGGAAGCACTTGGTCCTTTAAAATACCGATATACACTTCGGTATTGATTTTAACTCCAGCATCAATGAAAACAGGCGGCATTTTCAAACCGTTGGACGCCACCAAGCCAAACATCATGACACCATCCGGATGTTGGGTTTGAAATTTGAATTTCACTTTTTCCGGAACGTTCTCCATTTTCTGCGGTGGAATGAACCGGTCCGTGCGGCTGTTGACCACAGCATCGATGTTGGAAAGCTTTTCGTCGGAGAACAGGATTATCATTTTTTCCTTCTTCAACAAGGAAAGCAATCTCTTGGAACGAGTCACTCGTAGTTCCTTGACCCGGTCCGTAATCAAGTGGCGTTTCACTCTGGCTCTGGAAGATGCATGCAGGTCTTCTTTGATGATTCTCCGCATGGATTTCTCCGAAATATTGGCTTCCTTTACAAGTTTTCTTATGGAACGCACCGGGTTGCGAGCAATTTTTGCACGGACCGATTTGGTCACGTTCGGCGTGCGTGCAAAGCGGGGACGTCCGCTTCCCGGCTTCCGCTGCTTAGTACCATCCTGCAGGGACTTTTTTATGCAGTAAACTGTTGCCAAATGGCACCCTACCACCTTGGCAATCTCTTTCGGCTTCTTCTGGGCGAGCAACAAACTGGTGATCACTTCTTTCGCGAACATTTTGACGAATTTGCAATAAAACAATTAGAATGTTTGGATGCAGTACTTGATAGTTAACATAAACAAATAAACTTTCGACAGAAATTAGTCACTAGCTACACGAATTAACCCAATACTCAAGTTTGAACATTTTCGCATTATTTTCTGCCGCACCCTGTATTTTTAATATAAACCACATAAAGCTCTATCCTACTGCTCTCAATGGCGTTTCCAAGTGGGCCCTCCGCGTCATATTTCTAATAACACATGCTTGTCATCGTCAGTCTTAAGTTACACTTTTCTGTGACTTGTGCTTGATTTCGAGCAGTCAGATCTTTACCATGATCAAAACATTCACCCTTTTCGATAGTTGTTCAATTACATTCAGTTATTATAGGAAAGATGTACCTATATTAATCTCATCTTTTTGTAATTCATCCTACTTGAAATAAAACGACACACACGTGACAGGATTAATTAGTAATGTTTGTTGTAGTTATTTAACGTAAGCAAACATTATTAGAAAGCGAAACCGATCCTTCAACTGCCCAATTGTTTGATTCATCGTAGGATGAATATATGAACAATGAGATAAATATGGGGTCAGTTTCCCTACCATGAGGAAACCAGGTATTTTGATAGAAAAACTAGGAAAATTTAAAGTAATACTTCAATTAATCACTGTCAAGAAATAAAAACTAAAAAAATGGAACACTTTTTCAAATCATCACTATAGTGAACATAAGTAAATTCTTTTAAATTCCACTAGCTTATCCTTTGACTTAGTTTCCTTACCAATCAGACATAGACCGGGGTGGCTTCTGCTGTATACAGAAGTTGTCTCCATTCTATTTGGTCCATGGCTGCACCTCGCCAGCTTCGCAGTCTGCGAAGAATCCGCAGGTCGCCTTCAATTTGATCCATCCACCTTGTTGTTGCGCGTCTCTTTATTTTGTTTCGTTCGTTTTCGAACTTCGTTTTCGAATTGTGACTGAGCTGTCGTCAGACATTCTTGCCCAACCCATCGGAGTCAACCGATTTTAGCGGTGTGTACGATGGGAGGTTCTTCCAACAACTGATGCATTCGCCTCCTCCACGCTCCGTCTTTCATCTTCACTCCACCATAGATCGTACGGAACACCTTCCGTTCAAAGGCACCAAGGGCGCATTGGTCCTTCACGAGCAATGTCCATGTTTCTTGGCCGTAGCGGACTACCGGTCTAATTAATGTCTTGTAGATGGTCAACTTTGTAGCTAGGCGAACTTTATTTCGATCGATAGGAAGTCAGTCAGTGGGCTCCTGTTTACGATGTTCGGCAATGCTGTGTCTTGTTCAAGTAAAAAGTAGGCGACCGTTGTCACATCTCAGGGAATCGGAGTACGTGTCCCTGAGTTCTGCTATTTCGGAGACCATCTGGCTTTCAGGACTGATACGAGATCTTCAACTGAAGCGGTCATCGGATTCGATCTTAATCTATGAAGACGACTAAGGTATGGCGAAAAATTGTAAAAGCAAGAGATCGAAGCATCACTTTATCAGAGACCAAATCATCAACGGACGAGTAGCAGTTAAGTATGTTAGCGCTGAAAACCAGATAGCGGATTTGTTAAGCAAACCGATCTTCATCTTAAGATGCTGGGAGACATTGCGCATTTCGATACGAGTCCTTTTTTTTCGTTTTGACCACACCGATTTCGATTTCGAGCTCGAAAGGAATGAAACGCGTACGGTAGGACTAGATCTTCGAGTGAAAATTGGCGTTGCGTAACATTTAGTTCGAGCATTTTTAGGCATTTTTGGCATTTTTGAGAAGAAAGATTAGTAATTTCCATTAAATTACATTTACCTTTATTGCTTATCTTGATAGATACGGGTATTTCGTCTACAATGTGCAGTCTTCAGTGTCTTGTACTAATACTTGACTCGAGTAGCTCAACCATATCCATTATGTTAAAGTTAAGTGCTATAGTAGCTTTACCCTTTACTTTCAAATCAAATACCCTACAATCTTGAATTTTTCGAACATTTTCCTCAAAATACTCTCGTTCTTCACTCATATTCCATACAAACGAGGCATGTGCAACAGCACCGTAGTAAGGATTAACGGCCGGGAAGCGATTGTTATGATAAGTTATCTAATTGAAATAATCGAAATAAGTCTGTCGAATTTAAAGCTACATTAACTACTAGAAAGGATCTAGTATGAGAGAGCAGTGAATTCGAGACAAAATATCTGGGCAACCTGTGCCTAGGTGGTTTCTAGCAACAATGCCAATGAAATCAAGATAGGCATTGCTTGATTGGCTTTGACATTGACAGTTCGTTTGGCTCAAAACCAGCCAGTCCGCTCCTCTCTTGTACCAGACCTTCCCTTCTTACTACCATAGCGTTGATACTTTCCAATTGTAATACATATGTTCATTCTGTGTTGGTCTCAGAATGGGTATATGAGTACCATCGATACATCCTACTATGCCACGTATTTTGAAATTCTCAAAGAAGTGGTTTTTGCAATCATTGAGCTCCGTTAGCTATATTTCGATGCACCTTTCACATAAAATGTTATCCAAAATAGTTGTCGTCTCATGGAAAATTAAAGACACTGTAGGTTGAGCTAAATATACCGAACAAAAAATGTCCACCTACATTTACTTGATATTATTGATATGATATGCCAGTGGGTCCACTGGCAAGAAGATTCAGCGTTGTAGCTACCTCAAGCGCAGCAGGAATTGCTGTCCATCTGGAGCTTGATGGAAACGAAATCTTAGCCAATACAAATTTGAAAGTTTCTTAGCGAAGCACTGCCGGAACCTTGAAAGAGGAAACATAATTATTTCACACTTAGAAAATCATATTACAATTTACTCACTCATTTTCACTCAAAGAAAGTCAGCTCACGTCTCTGCGAAATCAGAGTGCTCTCTTCATTATCACTGTCACTGTCGTCGAAAAACATTATTGTAAAAACTTTTCTTTTATATTCAAATATCCTTCAGCAAAGAATTCACTAACGTTTCCATTTATAAAAATGGACAAAAATTGCCGATTTTTCATGGGTTTACCTTCACCCGCACTGACGAAGCTATCGATGCAGCATCAATCATAGTAACCCATGAGTCAGCAGACAAAATTTGACAGCTCTATCAGTCGAACTCAGGGACCTGGCGGGCTATCATTTTCCCGTAGCTAACATCTCTTACAACCAAACGTCAAAAGATTCATTGTTTGTAAACAATGCTGGCATTCGTACCCGTAGTAACAAACGTCAGATGGGCCTTATTCCAATAAGGCCCACGATATGTTGCATATTATCAAACGCTAGCAAATAGGATAGAGTTGCCAGGTCCCTGCTCGAACTCTAACCGTGATGGCAAAAACAGTGAAACAACTCCGTTCAGAAGTGTGCGCGTTCAAAGAACGGCACCCCGCCGCGTCGGAAACGGACATCGTGCGGCACTTTGTGGACGCCGGATACGCCCGTTCCGGCATCTACAACATCTTGGCACTATTAGACAACAATCAGAGCATCGAAAAAAAAGCCCGGTTCCGGACGGCCAACGACCCTGAGCGACAAGAAGCTCCAAAGGATGCTGAAGAGGAAGACCGAGGGAAAAGTGACTACATCGCTGCGTGCGCTTGGCCGGGAGGTCGATTCAACCGGCCAAACAGTGAAAAAGTACCTGGCGAACATGAACATAAATGTCAGGAAGCGGAAGTCGAGTATTGAGTGGCTCGAGTCGAGATGCGCAATGCAGTTTCTGTGTCGAGGCATTGCATAAACCGATTGAAATTATTCATAGTTGTTAGAAACCCCTAGCAACGCTACATAAGTTCTTAGAGAAAAATAATGTGTTCATTCCCATCTCGAACTCCGTGCTTTATAGACGTAACTTCGGAGTCCCGGTCTGTCTGTCAAGAAATACACTGTTCGCAGAAATGAGTCATTAGTTTCACAAATCAACCCAATATTATAGTTTAAACATTATTGCCCACCCTTGACAAGATTGTCCAGGTGTTTCTAAGACATTGAAACAATTTGAATAGTAAACATATTTTATTTGAACGTTAAAATGGGTTATAACAATTGTTAAAACATTCAATATTATCGATATGATTCCAAGTTCTCATATATAGGATGATGACTTCAAAATTCTACTTATCAGGTAAAAATGATCATGACTCGGCCACCAATCCCATAATAAAGACTGTATTCGATGAAATTTGGACACACAAAATAGGTCACCAAAATTTTTCCTTGAGCCCGATTTTTTTCAAACTTTCTGGAAATAAAGTACTACTAAATGGTTAAGTTTTGACATCATTGGTTTATTGAACCTCTTCTCCGAACCCAAATGCCCGCACCTTTGCCTTGACCCCTTTCATCAAATTTTGGGCAATGATAGGACCGACTGGCTTACTTACTTTTAACCACACTTTCTTTAGTTCAAGTTCATTTTCTATCAGTTTTGGAGTTTTAACGAGCTTTGCCTTCATGATTGCCCAAAATATTTCAATTGGGCGAAGTTCCGGAGTGTTTGGAGGGTTGACGTCTTTTGGTACAAAAACTACATTATTATCCTTGTAGCAGTCTAAGACGGGCCGGGCATAGTGGCAAGATGCCAAATCCGGCCAAAACAGTGTCGGGCCATCGTGAGATCTCAAGAAGGTCAGAAGTCGTTTTTGGAGGCATTCGTCCTTGTAGATTTGTCCGTTTACGGTCCCAGAGGTGATGAAGGGCTGACTCATTTTGCCACATCCGCAGATCGCATGCCAGACAAGGAATTTTTTGGCGAATTTCGACAGTTTCTTCTTCCGTACACTCTCCGGAACGGCCAACTTAGAGGTGGCGACGTAGTGTTCCTGTCCTGGCATTTGTTTGGTGTCGGCTTTAATGTAGGTCCATCACAATGCAGAACGGTTTTGTGAGCCACTCCCTGTAGTTTTCTTGCACGAGTTTTGGCCACCGAGTTCTGTTTATCGCTCCGGTTCGGTGCCTTCTGGACCTTGTACACATGTCATCCAGAACGTTTCATTGTTTTCTGCACAAAACAAACTGAAACTTTCGCCTTTTTCACAACATCCCTGATCAAAATGTTGGGATAACGCTTAAATTGGTTCACTACCATCCTGGCCTTCTCCGGATTTGATGTGCCACGTTTTTTGCCACTACCATTTTTCGCACTATTTCTTCATTCGAAGCCATCGCTGAAATCACTCGACCGATTTTCACGAAACTCATTACACAATTGACACAACACAATGAAATACATTCAGTTAAAATTTCAATAATTTTTACCCACACGCTAAAAAGTTACGAACAATTGTGTGTGTCCAAATTTCATCGAATACAGTCTTTATAACCAATTACTACAGAGTAGTTGTGTTACCGACAAATGTCATGGTGGTAGTGACAACAACAATGGTCTTGGAAAAGAAACGCCTACAAAAACAATGTTTGATGAGCAAGATGCGAACTAACAGGCATTCTGAACGGCAACAAAATCAGCTTGAATACTTAATCCTAACGGCATTTCAGTATTGTCAGCTAATACAAATCAGGAAAGCAAAACTGGATGTCACAAATGGTGATTTTCTCGATCCTCTCTTCAATGCAATAAACAATCGATCATGTTTTGTATTCCCTCTAACGATCACCGGAGGTATCTCTACTGCGTTCCGTCTGTCTGGTGTCAGAATACTGATAACGCATACCACCCGCCCCGTCCGGCCCGGTTCGCAATCAGGCGTGCAAGTCAAGTCAATCGTTTAGAACTGCTCGAGACGATACCGGTCCGCCAGAGAGGCATGTTGCAATTTGCTTCGGAAAATCACGTAGACACCGTGTTCGGTAAAACTCGGCTCAACGATCGATGCTTCGTCTTCTCCGCTGCCTGGGCATAAAAGCCAATCGTGGTTCCGAGTTGTCTTCCAGTTGATTCCAAACCAGCATACTAGTGGTATGTGCTCAGCTGAGTTGAAGTCGCGATCGTCCTTTTTGACTGGTAGTGGTCTGTAACAGGGAGCCAATGAGTAACAGCAGCGAGTGATTCGCAAGAGATAAGGATTTTTTACAGTGTATTAGTGTGATAAGAAAGTCATAGTTAAGTGTGTCCTGAACTGAGTTGCAAGCGTGTTTCGAACTGTGATCTTTTGAACTGAGAAGAGTGGAGAGTAGAACTGAGTGATACAAAAAAAAAACTGTGATCAGTACGGGTTGTGATCAAAACTTTGAAACCCTCTCTCTTCCATTGAGTGTAAGAACGATATTGATTTGACTACTGAGTCGGTGAGACGGCATTTGGAGAATTGGATGGTGAGAATTGAACGTTACCAGAAGATCGGTATCTGCCTGGACGTGCCACACGAAGGATCATTACGGGTAGCGGAGCTGCAGCAAAGGCAGCATAACCGGCAAAATTTGCTCGATTTAGCGGATTTGCTTTTCGATCAGTGTGGAGGTAATAATGATCATGGTTGGTTTAGAGTGTAGATTTGAAATGAAAACGAACCGAAGCAGATAGCGACGTAGTAACCTAATTCAAGCTGACGTAAACATTGTACTGTATGATTACCGGTCCGGTGATTAGAAGAAGCTTCTCGGTTCTTATGGGCGATACGCGGGGAACAGCTGATTCATAAAAGGGCTAGGGCGTTTATGGTTTGTAAGGAGGAGGATGTTCTGTTTATATTAAATGAAGTTCAATTTTATTCAACTTGCGTGATCTTCCACGGTTAGCATATTGCTCTGATTCCAATCAACTTTTTATTTGCGCAATATCCCTTTTGAATACAACTGTTTCATCCTGAGGTTTCTCGGAAATTAAAACTTACAACCTACAGCGAACGAAGATGTCAAGGTACTCTACCTGATGATGATGGATTTAATTTGAATGTGTTGATTTTTAATCGGAAGAAGTCAACTTCGAAATCCATTGCCGATGATTTTAGAGAACTCGAACTCACTTATTCTGCTAAAACGCTTGAAGCTTGATGAAATACGCCTTTACGTTAATGTGAAGATACAAGTAAGCTTGAAACTTGGAACGCTCTCGAAGTTTCACGTTAAGGCTTACGTGTATCTACACCTTTTGGTACAAACAGTCGTCCTTATTTTGCAAGAATTCTTTTTTAGAAATAGTTTTTTTCATTCAAAATCAAAATAGTGTTCATGAAAATGTACCCCGGAACATAGTGAAGACATTTTCATGAACATTAATTTGATTTTCAAGGGATTAACTGCTTATGAATTTAGATGATTATGATGTCACTTCTCTTGTTCTTTGATTTATTTGTGCATTTATTCCATTATTTCTGGGCATAAAAACATAATCATCAGTTAGGAGAAGATTTCCACAGTGCAATTTTGAAGTAGATTCGTTTAACAAACAAAGTTTCCGACTTTGTAATGCTGCGATGATTTCTTTGGCTTTCAGTCTTTTTGCATAATGGAAACAGATTGTTTTTTTTCTTTTTTCCGACATTTCGGTGTACTGCATTTTGCCTTCTTCTAGGGATTATGATTAAAGATTATCTAATCTCTAGAAGAAGGCGAAACACAATACGTCGATACGTCGGAAAAAAAGAAAAATAATCTGTTTCCATTATTTAAAAATACTGGAAGTCAAACAAATCATCTCAGCGTTTTTTCAAACTTTTCACCTAATTCCATTCACATTTTCTTGCACAGTACTACTATTTACCTTATCTGCTATCTTTTTTCAGCATTTATCGAAATCAGACGGTTTTTTGGTTGTTTTGCCAAATTTCTTTAATTTACGCTGGATAATTTCTGAAAATCGGATTCGGTTTCCAATTTCCAATTTCAGTGGGACGAAAATCTGGACAATTTGGTGGATTGATTCTTTTCTACTTATACCATTCTATGACTCCACGGCTGTAATGGCAGCTGGATAAGTTGGGTCAGAACTTCATGGGGCTTTCGTGCGATTGAATGAATGGTAACATTTTTTTGAAGACACCCCTTTTTGTAAACTTGTACATTCATAGTCGTCGCAGTGATGAAAAACCTTTGTTTTTTCTGCAGATACCTTGCCAAATCACCAACTTGCGAGTAAATTCATTTCCAAAGACATATTTGAACCTACCCGGTGCATCCCCGTTTAGTAAGGCAAAATGTTGGTCCCCGGTTTTGCCTAAGTTCGTTTTAACGTAAGTTTCATCGTTCATCGTCAGTACTTGCTCGCACAATTTCCTTGCACGGGTTTTGGAAACCAGGTTTTGTTTCAGCGTCCTGTTGGAATGTTTGCTGGCAATCCATCTCGCATACAGATTCGTTGAACTGTACTGTGTGACGCAGTGAACTTTTTCTCCAAATCACGACCGGAGATTCCAGGATTCTTTTGGACTGCCTTGATAATCTTCGCATCTTACGCTTAACTCCACTCATTAGGTTCTGTACAACATCTGGCTGTAGCTTCTTCTGTACGGAAACCCACTTTTTCTTCATGTCTTGCTCAGATTTTTTGACCTTCTTGGGATGCTTCCGTAGTGCCTGCTTCCTAATAGCCCAGAATTTTTCGACGGGCCTTAGTTCCGGTGCATTGGGGCGGTTCATGTTCTTGGGTACGAAAGTGACACCGTTGGCTTCGTATCACTTCAGGGCAACATTTGAATGGTGGCACGAAGCTAGATCCGGTCAGAAGATCGCAAAATCAACACTCAAACCTGCAAAATCTATTTCAAAGGTACAGAAGAGGTTTACTGAGATTCTTTGTGGCCGTACAAGTACGAGAGAGGCCGAACTTTTTGGACGCCCTTTGTGGAGGTTCTACATCCCAAACAATTGCAAAAATACGATTTAAAGGGTGAGTGGGAATTCCTTTTAGTGAATTATGAGGTCATAACAATAAGAAGCTGGCATGAATGAAGTATGGTCCACTCAGTAGCAAAAGAAAAAGCCAAGCAAAATTTTTTTTCCAAAAAACGTCATGTTCAACATTCTGTTACTTTGTCAATTATAAATATTTTTGGCTGAAAATTTGACAACGCTATAACCAGTCTATAACCTTATGTGACCAAAATTTCATATTAATAAGATTTATAATTTTTAAGTTTTCATAACATATGTGAAAAAAAGTCGTTTTTGGACATACCAATTTCAAAAATCCGTATTTCTGTGAAAAATTTAGGTAACGTACTCAAAATTTCATCATAGCCTAAAAATGCCTAAATAATGAAATGATGTGGACAAAATTTGAACTGTTTTCATCAAGTGGTTTGGAAGTTGACGCACCAACATGAGTATTTCCCTTTTTTACCCGATATTGACCATGCTGAAATATCGGTGCAAAAAAAAGCCGTCAGTCATTCTTGTAGGGTTTTTTTTTTTCTTTTTTTTACAAAGAGAAGCAAATGGTTCTTCAAAATATTATCGTTGTAGTATTTACTGTTGATTTTAACACCGGGTTCAATGAACAGCAATGGAACCTTCAATGTTTTGGAGGAACATCCCCAAACCATAACCCGTGCAACCTTCTGGAACCATTTAACAGCTAGTTTATCGCGAGAAATATCAGAAAAATGAGCTGCATTGTTGGTTATGATGATCCTGTAGCATTTTGACGTAGGACTATATCTTTGTTTTCTATACTGGGGTACAATTTAAAAAAAAAACCTATTGCGACCGTCACGAAGAGCAGCCAGGTTTTGAGCATTAATATCTCAGTTGTTTTTCAAAAACTTTTCAAAACGTTTGGCCCAATCGATCAGAAATATTGCTACGCCTCGATTCCAATATAGTAAACTATTGATTTTTAACATTAATCTATTGAAAATGACGCAAATATAATGTGTATTTTTCGAGAATACCCCACCCACCCCCACCACAACAAAAAAAAAAGAGAAGACCATTACCCACAACGAAATAAAAAGGGTAACCTCCCCAAATTTTCATCTCTCCGCCCTTGGTTCCCCGCAGACCAGAAAGAACCTACCGAAACAAGCACCCTGGAGGGTACACTGGCGAGCAACCATTGGCCAGGTAGCTGTTGCCTCAATCGCCTTTGGCTAGGTAACCGTTGCTAGGTTATGCAATCGGTTAACCAAGCCAGTGGTGAATTTATAGCTAACCGATTCTCGCAACCTCGGGGTGCTAGTGTTTGATCTAGTTGGCAGCCATCATTCGGTAAGGCGCTACATTGAGAAGTATGAACAGCTTAAGCCAGCCACCATCATCATCGCTAATGTGTGCAGAAAATGCATTAACTAGCAACGTTAGCATGACCAGTTACCAGTAATAAGCAGATCATTGATTTCAATTATCTGCTAACAACTGTTGCAAATATGACGCTAGTATTGCTGGCTAATGAATTGTCGAACAATGTTAATAAATATATGAATAAGATCGATCTAACATGGATCATATCCGTCCTTTTTAGGATGACCAATTTGATTTTTCCAGCTAAGAGTTAGTTTGATTGGAATTTATCTAAAATACCGTTCCAAATCCTTGTCAATTGGCAGCCAGCGGTGGTTAAAAAAATCGGCTTTCCCTTCGTCGCATAACTTTAATCTTGGGTACAATTTCCAACACAACATGGAAATTTAAACGGTTTCTATATTATTCCGAAACGCACGCTTATAGAAAATTTAAAAATTGCAACCGTTGCGAAATATTGAAAAAAAAAAAAATTTTAACATACATTAGACATTGCTGCGTAGTCCTGCGTCACCTTTGCGTACAACCCCTGTGGGCTGTCCCTTGTAAAAAAATTTCGTTCGAAAACAGAATTTCACAATCGCCGTCCTTCGGACATCTTCCGACTCTTGCAATCTGCTGCTTTTCAGTCAAGCCATACAGCCGTTATTTTTTGTATGGATTCAGTCCAAGGTCGTCTTTCAAAATACTCCCTATCGTTAACTTGGACATTCCCAGTTCGGCCAGACTTACCAGGATTCCGCCGAACTCGCTCTCTCACACATTTGATGGCTTCCGGACAGTCTGGGAGGTCTGGGAGATATTTTCCAAAAACCGGTTTCTTTGAAGCGTTTGATTGTGCGAAAGATTAATCTTTCGTTTATTCCGAATGGTTGGAAATAGTACATGGTCTAAAATGTTTCAAAAATAAGTCATCACGAGCTCTCTTTTCGCGTCCATGATTACCAGAGTCTCAAACGTATGAAAATTCTATGCAAACTTGCAAGCTGTGTTTAAATTTGAATACACTCTAAAATAAAAAAGTGCAAACATGTCTATGATTAGCACATTCAACGTTACACATGAGTAAAAAAAACTGACGGGATTTACCCTCACCC
>JAHHFK020000351.1:0-28640 GCA_024533555.2 Aedes koreicus | reverse complement strand
GAATCATGTCATCGTATCGATCTTCTGTCAGATCTTCCACTCGATAGGAAGCCAACTGGTCGTCGTCTGGATCCCAACACGGCCCGATGGCGGATCGTGCAGAGCTTCCAAATTTGTCGGAACGCATGCGTTTGTTTACAAACGGATTGCGCTTGCGTGAATAAAACACTCTCTCTTGTTCTCCCAATCAATCAACTCTCAAGCTCATGTATTTGCAAAAAAAATCTTCGATACCGGGATAGCTAAAGCGCCGGTCAACCCGTGCTAATTCACCGTAGGTGATGGAAAAATCCTCTTGGAATCCCACCCTGGTGGCGGCCGTTTGGGAACTGGGTCCGCTGAAGCACGTTGCGCTCAATTTGAGACCAACAGCCCGGCAGAGGGCGATTCTTGCGCGAAGAATCTCAGTGGCAATCCCCCGGCCACGATATTGCGGATCCACCGACAGACCCATCGCGTTCAGGTAGCGATCGACTCTGTACCGTTCAAAAATCTTAGCTTGTTGCGATACATATCCGATGGTGTCAAAGATTGCTTGGAATATGGGGCTGTCAAACTGTAAGCAATCGACAACTTGTTTGGGTAATCTGTTACAGAAAATGTGCAACGAAATCTTACCTTAGCATCATCCTTATCGAATTTGGAAACGACATCCAGAATGTTTACACCGACCACCTCGTCGGAATTTTCCCGAAAGCAAATCAAGGACAGCCGATCCGGGAGCATCGATTTCCACAGTGTAACAACATCGTTCATAGCAACCAAATCGCGCGCCAGTCGCTTTGCTTGATTCATCAACTCATCGCGGGTGAAATGATCGCACATGTGTTGAATGGCGTCGCCATAGCGTTCCTCCGTGAGATCTTCAACCGTGTAAAAAATCATCTCGTTGCTGTCGGGAGCTTTGGCTTGAAATCGGTGCCAAACCGCTGGATATGGGACCTTTGCCGAACGCGTCCACTTCATGCTGAAAAGAGATTCATGTAAGGGAGTATAGTTTGATCGGCACTGGGATTTACCTGTTACTAGCTTGAAGCGCAGATTTTCTGGAGCTCGTGAACATAATAATTCGTCAACAAACCAACCAACTATCATGATCTTTCGCACGAAAGTGAGAACATAATCCACTGGGTATTGGCTTTCAAACACGACGGCCTTGATTCTTCGGGAATCGTATTAAATAGTGTGCCTTGAGTGTTTGTTTACGTTTTCGTTGACCTGGAACGCAATGGCGCAACGGGGACGATCACGCATTGTTTACCTCGAAAAAATAATCGTTGTAAAAAAAGAGGGGTGGTAACGTTGAGTGAACGATCTCACCATGGTTTACTATTTTTCATTAATTATCTTATGATATTTGGATGCACTATTATGAGATTCATTCAAGCACCTTATAAATTTCATAGAAGTTATGTGCGAGTAATTTTCATAAGATATGAGTTATGTTTTTCGTCACTAGTTTTGATGTGAAAAACTCATTAGGCACACTTATGAATTCAGAGCTGGCATCAACAGCTCTCCGAAGCATCAAGCAACAACACTACTATTCTTCAGTAGTAAAAATCGGTTTGTCTCGAAAGTGTCCAAAAGGCCGAAAATGAAAAGCCGCACAAAACACAGCTGGAACAGGTAAATTCTCGTTTGGTGTTTTATTTGATAACAATTTTGTCGATTCAACCATCTAACATACAGGTCAAACAACAATCAAAACAGTTGGTGGCGAATGTAGCACAGAAGGAACTGGCGAATGTGGGTAAACTGAAACAAGCGAAGTAGAAAAACTTGAAGCAGAAGTAGCTAAGGGAATTGCAAGCAGACTACCGGAATACACACATTGCCTCCAGGATGTTGGTGAAGCTCATAAAAATGCAGAAGCATAAGAACAATGCGTAAAAAAAGAAAAAGGCTGCTCTCATTTCCCACAAGCACAGTCATGGATCACTCCATTCTGGAATCGTCCCGAAAACCGGCGGTAAAGTTGGTGGATCAACCAAGAAGACTCCTCAATTAAACACAGCCGAGAGGCAGCCCTTGAAAGTAGTCGATTACGATTCCAAGTTCTGTAAACTGTCGAACAGATCCGGGAACATCCAAGATACAGTACTACAACTACAATACCAAGCACCGAAAGGAATACGACCTACCGATTTCGTCTGTTTAGCGTAACGATATAATAAAGAAATGATAATTGAATGCAATTCAAGAAGTTGCTCGGTTTGAGAGACTTCAGAACGATATGTTGCTTGCAAGGAGGTAAGAATTATAAGTCATTTCGGTTCGGAGGAGTTTTTCCTCAACTCTGTCCAATTTCAGATACACTTCCGCAGGATCGAATCGATGTCAAGTCGCTTTGGAAAAAGCTATAGATTTGAATAGACTACCAGAACCGGACACGAGTCCAATCAGATCCACCACCCGTCTACCGACAGCTACCGAACAAAATCGACAATCGAATTGGTCAACTGTTGAAACATCTAACTCAATCGAATGTTTCTAAAATCCAAAACCTACCGCCACCAACACATCGTGCGGAATATTGAATATTGAGTAGTTTAAATAATTGTTAAGACGTGTTAAGACCTTTAGGTCATATATGTTTAGGCAATCAATTACATTTGTTTTAATGCATACATAATAAATCCTATGTCCTATTTACAAAATGCTTCAGAAATCATTATCCCACGCCCGTGAGGGAGCACAAGCTACATAAAATTCATATTGAACGATGTATGATTTTCTTATGTGAACGCATATGCTTTTCATAAGGTTCACCTATGAATTTCTCCATGGTCTTTGCGTTTTTCATAAGGTTGGTTGTTGAAATTCATTCTGGTTCAAACAGCAAATAAATCATAAGATAATCGAGGAAAGATTACAAAGAGTTCTTATAGCAAAAAAAATCATAAGGTATTATTATGGTTTTTGCTATATTTCTTGGCTCAGTGTATGCATAAAATGAAAACAGTCCCATATGGAGTTGGATCAAAAATTGGAAATTGGATCGAGAGATGTTTCAGAATAAATGTTGGCTTCATCACTAACGAAAATATAGTCAAAACTATATTTCGAATGTAAGATATATTATCACATTTTATGTTATTGTTATCGAATAGTTAAATCTCATTTTCACCATACAACCACTACATTAACACATATTGTTAATGTATGTGCCATATTGTCATTGAACGGTTTTTTATTGTCTGCACTCGGTCTGCGGATTATATACCAACTTTATCTATAGATATATATATGCGTTTAAAGCCCCTTGAAAATGTTCGTGAACATGCTCTCCATGTCGAGTAATCTAGTTCGCTGATTTTTTCGTCGTTCGAAGCGAGAGGACGAGTTTTGTTGAAACGGCGGATAAACAAACATACTTTTTCAACCCAAAGTTATTCTGCTTAGTAAGCTCATAGTTTTTTATCTGTATGTCGATTTTTTTCTATCACGATATTTCTATCAATACCTAAGCATAGAAAACTGACAGTAATATATATATATATATATATATATATATATATATAAATATACAGCGATTCCACGGGAAAAGAATAAAGTTGAAAAAAAAGTTGTCCGATTTTGCTCAAAATCGCTTGGTATGTTCTTCATCGAAAATAATAAGACCCGTATTTTTTTATTTTTTTTATTAGGATGACCATGTTCGATATAGGGTTACCAGAAAATCGACATTTTTCAATTTTTTTTATTTAAAAAATATCATAACTTCTGAACCACTGGGTCGATTTGCAATGTCTTTCTATGAATAGAAAGCTCATTATTTCAAGTTTTTATTAAAAATATTGATTAAAATAATTAATATACTAAAATTTGCTAAAATGGTCAAAGTATTTGTTTTTTATGATTTTTGAAATGATGGACCACAACGACTATTTATTTTTATATTTTTTTATCAAACCAATTTTTACATAACATATCAAAAAATCTCAAATGTTCTTCGAGCAGTTTTTGAGTTATATTTTTTTGAAAATTTCAAGTTTTTTGCCCATACACACATGGAATGAGCATCATTTTCCAAATTTGGCAACAAGCGCTGTCAGAGAGAAGCTTGGGAGGTCGGAATTGGCCACAGGGTCGGGATTGGACCAGGCTCCGCTATATTAAGGAATTGGAGCTCAAATCTCAAAGCTTTAGACTACAAGCAAGGGTTTTCTCAGATTACCTTCAATTAAAACTCAGCATTTAATTTGATTATTTAATGATTTTGATTGTCAAAAAAAAATATTACATAGCAAAATTCTTACAATTTAACGCACTTTTCTTCATCTGAAAACGAAAACCGTTTCACGATAATGTAATTTTCACTTTGTGGCTTAAAGTAATGAAACGATTGTGTCCCAGAGATTTGTTTTACACGAGTATAACGGTTCTTTATTTTCTTTTCCATTGCATTGTAATCTTTTTCCGAGAAAAACTCGTAATATATTTTGGAATCTACTTTAGAAACAGCCCAAGAGTAAAGTTCGTAATATGATGGCCTTGTAAACTTGCTTTTGAAGCGTCTCGCTTTAGAACACCTCCTAAAACGTCACAAGGCCCTTTTCCATGGCAAGTGGCAAAAAAATTCCGCTCTGCATTAAGACCGAAGTCCTTGTACATGTGGCACAAATTGAAAGCAGTCATCTTATTTTTGTATTGACTGCCTGATCCATCAGAAAAAAATGGATATTTTTCAGGTGAGGTAGCTTTTTTTAATGAAATTCATACAATTTGTTATAAACAGCCGAACGGCAACATGGTTATGTTTAGTAAATTCTGCGATTGCTATAAAGCTTGTAAACTTTAAATTTTGTGCTTCATCCTTATAATATATGGCAAAGCGATGGATTGTGCATTGAGCGTTTGCCCAATGAAAACCTTGTATAGCGTCCTGAATAACAAAAGAGTAATTTTCAGAGCAATTATAATGCAGTCAGTTGGTTCCAAATTAATTTTTAGTTGTTTTAAGTAGTTACCTTGTTGCTCTGCAATAAAATTATGCGGAGATAATTCGCTTAATTTTTCTAAAAATGTTTCCACAAACTCTTCTGCATCCATTCGCATTGAATTTAGATGACAACGATCTGTTTGCTTCCATTGCTTAAATTCTAAGGAATCGATATTTTCAAGAAAATTCATCAGGTCATTCTCCAGTGTCTGCGTACCCAGGCAATGATCACAGGCTTTCAACCAACATTTCTCGGTAGGATTTTCACATAGTATTTTGAAAAACAAGTGATGATACGTTTTTAAATGGTTAGGAATAAGTTTCTTATCCTAAAGGGTTTTAAACATTAATTTAACATTCTGATGATAAATGCATACGCAGACAGTATGCGTTCCACTTGAACCAGCCAGAATACAATTTTTTGGCCGGCTGCTGGAAAACATTGAAAATCCAATTTTAAAAGTAGGATATTGCTCTTTGAAAATCAAATAAATTTCACGAAGGTTACATAAAAGTAACCTGCACTGAACATGCACTTTTTCTTCTGCCATATTTTCAATAACGAAATCCCTTTTCCCAGGACATGCTCTGCTTATCTCGTCACTATTATAAAAGTCCCTAACTACAGTTAGAGTATCATCGCCCAAAGATAACATATTTACTCTGGTCTCCGGTGTGCTCATAAAACCTTTTTCAATCTGTAATTCCTTTGCACGTTGAGCAGTTCGTTGCGAAACACCGAATTCTTGCATAATTTTGTATGCAGTCCAGGATTTGGGGAGAGAAGTTAGAATCCTATATCGATCGTTTCTGTCAGATGTTTCATCAAATTTTGCCTTCATCTGTTGAAGAATTTCCTGTCCGTCTCCGGGTTTCTGGGCAGCAGCGCTACCAATTGATTCAGCACTCGTTGATTCCAAAGAAAACAAAGATTCTGAAAACAAGATGGGAAAATATCACAATTAGTTAGGAACATTTTTATTTGTATAATGTAATACAGATTGTATTCGATTATTTGAAGTATGATAGGCAACTGCTCTACAAATTGAGCTACCAGGTCGGATTAGGTAAGATTATACGGAACTGATATTTTTTAAAATTTTCTGAATAATCGAGTACAACTTGTATAACGCAGCAAATCATGACGTCTGAATAAACAACAAGAAGAGATTATTCTACTTACCAACACTAGGAACAGCGTCAATTTCCGATGATCTACCGGCATTGGGATCGATTATTTCGAAACCACCATTATTGATGTTTGCTGGTGCGGCGAAATTGTTCACTCTAGATGGTCCGGCCACGGCGAAATAAGTGGTGACTAATAGTCCGGCAACGGCGAGATCATCAAGTTTCGATGGTTCAGAAACGGTGAGTTCTTGATTTCCACATTCTAGATTAACTGCACTTGGAGTTGCTGGCTCGTTTTCTTTCTTGATAAAGCGATAAAGTCTGCAATAGCAGGTATTACAAATGTAGGAACAGCTTTTATCCAATTTTTTTTTCCTTTCCGCTGCATAACCATATAGTTTAGGAGTAACTTTCTTGTAACTATTACTCCAAACATGGCAATTTGAGCATTCGTTCTTCATTGTATTAAACGTTTAAAATTAACACTTCATTTGATCACTTTTTAAAAATAAAAAATAAAACATTGAAACACTTTTCTCAAATTTTTGCTAGTACACGCGAGCAAATTCCTTTTAATTCTACTGGAAGCTTACTTACAGACTTTGAGTGCTCGACTTGAAGGGAACATCACAGTAGGTCTAGTATTTATAGTAGGTTTGTTGGTACCGCAGTGTGTGAGGTAGGGGAGGTACTTGAGTGTGTTTATGTGTTTGTTTGTTACCTAAAATGTTGTTTGATACCAACAAGGTTATTCATTATTACTTCTTTTGAAGGTAGTCAAATTGGTGTTGTGTTGTTTAGTTAGTTGTTTTTGTGATGAAGGTATAAATTTAAACAGCCACGAATATCCGTTTCCTTGACCCTTGCTAAGCAAGTTTTTGGGATTTTGTTTGTGGATTGCTATGCTTTCCGCTACATTTAGTTTCGTTGAATATATGTTCAGCTACTTTTGATTTAAAATAAAATAACTACAATGAAATAATTCCCGCAGTTATTTTGAATTGATGGAAAATGATGCTCATTCCATGTGTGTATGGGCAAAAAACTTGAAATTTTCAAAAAAATATAACTCAAAAACGGCTCGATGAACATTTGAGATTTTTTAATATGTTATGTAAAAATGTTTGAATTTTGATAAAAAAAAATAAAAATAAATAGTCGTTGACATTTCTAAAATCATAAAAAAACATATACTTTGACCATTTTAGCAAATTTAAGTACATTAATTATTTTAATCAATATTTTTAATATAAACTTGAAATAATGAGCTTTCTATTCATAGAAAGACATTGCAAATCGACCCAGTAGTTCAGAAGCTATGATTTTTTTTAAATAATTTTTTTTGAAAAATGTCGATTTTTCTGGTAACCCTATATCGAACATGGTCCTCCTAATGAAAAAATAAAAAAATACGGGTCTTATTATTTTCGATGAAGAACATACCAAGCGATTTTGAGCAAAATCGGACAACTTTTTTTTTCAACTCTATTCTTTTCCCGTGGAATCGCTGTATACTAACCTATCAGTAGTTTTTTAAGGCGAACTATATATTTATGAAGTGAGACATAAAATGTTCATATCATTGTAACAAAACGGTCTACTACTGATTGACGACAAATAAAAATAAAATAAAAATAAAGAGGAATATATCTCAATAGATCTAAGAAATGGTCGCAGTGATGAATATACCCAACATGGGACATCTAAAAATATACCATGTGTCAGGGATGATTAACCTAAAGGGTACTGTAAGAAGAAGGTCAAATTAATTACAAGTCTAATACAGCTCGAGAATGGTTCAATTGTGAAAAATGCACCATAACTGTTCTGTCGATTGTCAACCTGATAATTCCCTTCCACTTCTATAATTTTCCCAAACAATAAAAATCAAGTCCGGAAACAAGCCAACAACATGAGCAAAGATTGCCGGATTCGTTTTTCAAAATCAAACAAATAACTAAAATAAAAGAAACTCCAGGTGGCGAAGCATAGGAGCAATCAGCAGGACTCTAATGCCACCCGCAGATTGTATTTTAACGATGTGCATCCACATATATTTTTTTTTATTCCAGCCAATGCAACTGGTGCTGTTGGCTATCGTTACATCGGTAGTAAAACACAAAACACTCACCACCTCTGCCACACCGATTCGATAGAACCGAGAAAAATAAAACTTAATTAATTTATAGCTACAATCAAAGATGGATCCCAACTGAGCACGGTTCCGCCATACAGCCACGAACTAAGCAATCAAAAACAGGAAGCAGCAGGTGGGAAGTACTGTTCTTGGCACCGGTTACGGAGCTAGCCAGAGGAAAATGGCTGGTCCTCACGACCGGGCAAACAAATTTATTTGGATTAAATAAAATCCCAGCATTATGATTTCAATGGAACAACGTTTTGTTGGCACGGTTTCAGCTGAAGGTGGAATTTGTTGCCGAGCATGAGTTTAGCAATATTTCCTCCCTAACCGAGATCCGCTTCCTTCCGCCCTGTGACGCAAACGAAAAATGCAATCACCACAGATACAGGTGGGATGAAATCTCGTTTTTATAGTCGCCCTCATCGGGTGGGCTTCAACTGGACGTCATTGCCAGGCGATGGGAGGAAGAGTGAAAACTTACAGAGTCCAAATTGAATTGTCCCGTCAGGGATGTCCCTCTTTACCAGCGGCGACGTTGACATCGGACGGTTTACATGGGCACACTGCCAGGAGGAAATTTGATTGCCGTGTGCACGTTGGTCGATATGAAAACGAAAATGAAAACGGTTGTTTCAAACATTTCAAATTTAACATAACGTCTCAAGCACAGGACACAGAATGCAATTCCAGCACTGATTTTACAAACTAATAATAGTTAATTTATTCCTCGAACTGAACGGTAGATCCGCACATCTACCTCGCAGGAAATGTAATCCAATTATGTCATTAATCAACTCCGATTCATGATTAATGATGTGTGATGTATTTGATTCTTCTGCCTCATGAATTTCCATTATAGGGAAAGTGTTTGACGAGTGTTTCATACTTCTACATATATCAGCTGAATATGGTTTCGATCTATCAACCTAAGGGAGTTTAGATACAGATCAAGCTGGATGGTTTAGTTTATATTCTAGAGAATCGCATCATGGCTGCTCTCTTATCTTGTTTATGATGGTGTAAGCAAGCATCTTCTGGCATGTCCGCTATGAGATAGATTTTCAGACTCAAGATGAATATTCATAGGAGAAATTTTGTCTGTTTCCTCTCAGATAAAGTTGAACACTTACACAGACGTTATGCAAGTTATAACATTTCACAGCACACCCCTTCCTCTAGTTCCAATGGAGCAAGGTCTTTCCTAAATAGATTCTATTCTCATTGGATTTGCATAAACTCCATGGATACTTTCACTGCTCGAATTAGATCCTAACTCTGAAACGGTCTTCTTCTTTTGCATTTCAATCATATTGCTTTCACAATTAGCTTATTGCTTGCTCTCAACTTTGTGTTCTAAATGCATTTCCACAGTTATTAATTGAGAGTCTAGCATGGTGTTGCTTTGTAGCTGCGCCTTAACCGACTGAGCTAAGGGAGGACCCTTACTCTGAGACGGTGCTCGACAGAATAAAGGCTGAAAATTGAGCAAATGGTGGCGATGATGACGTTGTAGGCGTATGTAATGAGAGAGATGCGAAGGTGAATAAGACTTCTATTGAAGATGCGTAAAAGTGTTATTTAATTTACGGGGTGGCAACGGTTGCTTGTCAGTAAAATAAATGAGCATGAGCGTGAGCGAGATTAACCACCCACGGATGCTATTCCATTATTTCGAGATCAGCTGTATTCACACAAAGAACCAACAGATGATGTTCGGGACTAACATACATCCTCAATGTATAAAAAACTGGTGGCTCATTATGAAGCAATACCGGCGCTGGCCGTGCCCGAATGCTGGTCAATTGGGGAATGGGTAGGAACGGGTAGATGTTATACTCGCTTTGAAGGAAGCCGAGAAATCCTCTGTACTTCCACGAGAAATATCACTGGGATGTAGGATAGTTGGGAAAAGGTTATCAGCAGGGTTCGTTTTGGTTAACGATATGCTGAAAGTATGTTAGTAAGTGATAGTACTAGCACTATCCACCAAAAGCATGGGACCGCTCCAATAAACAGCAGAACTTCGAACGCCACAACCTCAATCAACCTTAATATAAAATGATTTATGTAAAAACCTGTTTGTATCCAACTTATAAAATCTATGAATAAATATGATATGTATAAGGATATTTAAATATGTAAACCGAAAATAATTTTGCATGTATATAATCCCACTAAATAATAAATACAATCAATACGTAACAATATAATTTTTTGCCGCCACCCCCCCCACCATCCCCACCCCAATCCAACCCACCCACACCCAAACAAAACCAAGCCCCCACACCCAGCTCTTCCATCAACACATCCTTCAATTCCACTCTCTACACCTACCCTGCCCCCTGGTTGCCCCTTCCCCCCGCCCCAACCACGCCCCCTCTTGTCTTCCCCCCCCTCCCTCCCCCTTTCCCCCGCTCCGCCAGCACACACCCCTACCACAGTCCTTCTCCCCGATATATTCAATTTGAAGGAATGTAAAGGGTGATACGGTCAAAATTTGGTCAAGGGAAAACGCGTGTAAATCGGTGAAATCGTTTATTTAAACAATCAAATTAAATTTCTTTTTCAAGTTCAATTAGTATAAAATTTAGGAAAAATATTCAGTTAGGCTTCCGCTTTTCCAAATCCGAATTGCCGGGCCTTACGCTTGACCCCTGCCATCAGATTTTGTACAGCCACCTTGTCCACCTTCTTCGCCGCAGAAAGCCAGTTTGCCTTGAACTGCTGCTCGTCCTTAGCAGTTTTTTGGTCTTCTTTAGGTTCCGCTTGACAATAGCCCAGTATTTCTCAATTGGGCGGAGCTCTGGCGTGTTGGGAGGGTTCTTGTCCTTGGGAACCACCTGCACGTTGTTGGCGGCGTACCACTCCATGGCCTTTTTACCGTAATGGCAAGATGCCAAATCCGGCCAAAACAGTACGGAACAACCGTGTTTCTTCAGGAAAGGCAGCAGACGTTTATTCAAACACTCTTTCACGTAAATTTCTTGGTTGACAGTCCCGGAAGCTATGAAAATGCTGCTTTTCAAGCCACAGGTACAGATGGCTTGCCAAACCAGATATTTCTTTGCGAACTTTGACAGTTTCGTGTGCTTGAAAATATCTGCTACCTTTCCCCTTCCTTTTGCCGTATAAAACTCCTGTCCCGGAAGCTGCTTGTAGTCGGCTTTGACGTAGGTTTCGTCGTCCATTACCACGCAGTCAAACTTCGTCAGCATCGTCGTGTACAGCCTCCGGGATCGCGCTTTGGCCGTCGTATTTTGTTTATCATCGCGATTTGGAGTCACTACCTTCTTGTAAGTCGATAGTCCGGCTCGTTTTTTGGCTCGATGCACGGTTGTAGACGATACACCCAGCTTATTTGCGGCATCTCGGAGAGATAGGTTAGGGTTTCGCTTGAAACTACCGGCAACTCTCTTTGTCGTCTCAGCGGCTTCCGGTTTTCGATTTCCCCCGATCCAGACTTCCTGGCTGTCGACAAACGTTCCCCAAACACTTTAATTACATTTGTAACGGTTGATTTGGCAACTTTTAGCGATTTTGCCAACTTTGCGTGCGAGTAGCTCGGATTTTCGCGATGCGCGAGCAAAATTTTGATACGCTGCTCTTCTTGCTTGGACGGCATTTTGACAACTGAAGAGTGAATTCCAAAATCAAAATAGGAGCAACATTCTACACACACACACCTTCAAAATGAGGGGTGTTCAGGTTTTTTAAATGCAAAATTGAAAGAAATACGTCAAGTTGATATTGACCAAATTTTGACCGTATCGCTCTTTATTCAATCTTTTAAAAAATTAGCAGAAAAAGTGTTTGTTTACAAAAGCAGATTCGCCCTAATCAAAGGTTGGCGCTAAATTTCCAACGTGCTTGTAAGTGTGGAATAGATCCTGTGTTTACGGAGGAAACATGGTTCGCGATTGAAATGTTCTTATCAGTTTTCTTGGGCACGTGATACTACGATAAAAATAGGCATTTACACCGTCTTCAACTCGAGATTGTACAGACTGAACAATGAACATACACCCAAAAGTTGAAAAGGTGGCCAAAAATGCAATTGCAGTTTTTGCTATCATATCTTGAGAAATCCGCATGATTCAGAAATGGCTATTTTGCCCATTTTGATCCACAAAGCGTTTTAGGGTACAAATGAAGCGCTAAGTGTGTGCAAGCGACTGGCAGGCAAAAATAGCTCGAAACAAATTTATCGCTGTATGATCCTTATTCAATCATCACCAACATATCCATATACAATATGGATGAGTCGATATCACAAAATGCCGCAACGCTATTGACCACTGTTGTATTGCCGCCGTCAAGTGTTCTACATTGGTTCACACTGATCATCGACAAAGCGTTTTATGAAATAAACAATGCCATGCAAGTTTGTTAGCGACAGGTTGCACAAAGCATGGTGGAAAATATGTCCATTTGCTGCATTCCTGTACCCTGAATTCCTCGCCAAGTGAACTAACTGTAGGGTTTCTAATCCATTGCTCGGCGGTCATCTATACAGACGATTTAAAGTATGAAGAAACGGTAGGAGTCGCGTTTTATACCAATGACTTAGAAAGAACGTATAGCCTCCCGAAAAATTGTAATGTATTTTCTGCAGAAGCGTTTGCTCTGAAGATGGCTGTGTCGATTCCAAAAAAAACGTGCAAAACAAACTTGTCCGATTCTGTTGGATTCCTGGACACGCCGGTATCAATGGCCACACGCGGCTTACCCATAATTTACTACTGCAGAAAGAACCTCCGCCCATTTGCGAATGCTGTGGAACGGTAGTGGATGTAAAAAACAATACTAGAATGCAAAAAATACGAAAAAGAAAAACAAGAGAACGTGATCAGCACGACAAGCTTATAAGACGCCTTGAATAATACAGAAGATAGTACAGCAAAATTGTTGAAGTTCTTACACCAAGCTAAATTATACATAAAGCTTTTACCAAAAGTGAATGAAGGAAAACAATCAGTGATTAAAAAAGATAAGAGACGCTGGAAAAGTGAAGACAAGTGAGAAGAAAATTAGAAATTGAAACTATCTAATTGAGCAGATGTCGTAGCAGAAGAAAAACAAGGGTCAAACAGTATTTTGCGAAAATAAAAAGATAGAGTAGAGATGATATGTAAAAGGAGAGAAAGAAGAAAATACTAGACAAAGCAATAAGAGAAAATTGCATTAGAAGGTAAAAATGGACGATTCCAGGAAAGTAAAATGTTACTGAACGAATCAAAAGTAGATGGAAAAAAAGAAGAGAAAAATAGGTAAATAAGTAAAAAGAGTAAACAAATAAGAAGCGTAAGCAGAGAATTAAGAGAAAAAACTGAAGAGAAGAAAAGCAGGAGAAGGCAAATTAGGGTAGAGAAGAACAAAGCCTAGAAAACAGGTGAAAGAAGCGCAGTAAATCGAACGTTTCGATAAAGGATATTTGAAACCTTAAAAACAAAGTCGGTCAAACGGCAAGACAATAATAATTGAAATATTATGCAATATTTTATGACATGAATGCACACTTCTGGTGTAGAGTGTCACGAAAAAACAGAAAAAGAAGTTTTGAAAACATACATCTGACATCCACTGGTTTGTTACTGAAAAGCAAAATAAGGTATGTTTTAATATCCTTAAAGGCATAGGCGTAGCCAGGGAGGGCAGGGTAGGGCCGTTGTCCCCCCCTAAGTTTTGATTTTATTTTTAGAATTTTATTATATGTTTCAATATTATATTATTTATTTTTTATCTCTAGCAGGTTGCAAGGTAACTTGTTGCAATACAGTTGATGTTACTCCAATACTACTCAATTAAGTCACAATCAAGTCACTGTAACCAAATATGCCGATTTTGTGTTGCTTGGGATGTTTGTCAGATTGCTCCTTTGCCTAAATGAACCAGCAAAATCACGCGAAGCTGCCTCGATTTTGTAACAAGTTGTAGCAAAAAAGCGTAAAAAATGGACATCCATGAGAAAATAGTTATAATTATATAATAGTTTTAAAAAGTAACGACTTACAATTTTATTACAATATTTTTCTTTTAACCAAGAACCCAACCTATCTAGCCTAAAGTATCTAAAAACCCCAAGCAGCACACAACAGTCAGAAATGGTTTCAGCAGCTCTAATGTGACTTAATTGAGTCACAGAGCAGTCACCTTTACTGGGTTGAAACAATAGTGCTACTAGGGAAATATCTCTTAATCTGTAATGTTAGCTGTTAGATAAGCATTGATTGATTTTTTCCCCCGCTAGCTGAAAGTTGAAGAAGCTATGCTCAATTGAATTTTCAGTTCTTGGTTAATCAAAAACCCGAATATTAAAACCAATGCTATAGCTTTCAGAAGCCAAATAATACTAGATTAAGAAACACAGTTGATAGTTAGAAAGAGTATCAACGAAAAATATTTATTTGAACTATTCATCATATGGTCCAAACCGATCAATACCCCGCTATACCCCGTTTTATGGTACTGTAGTTTCGTATTATTGAGAATATATGTTGATCATATCTTACAGTTTTATTCAGCGTGTGAGAAAGCAAGACAGTAAGCTAGTCAGAGCGAGAAATTGCAGTTGTCTTATCCTATTCAAAGAATTTATCCGTTTTTATGAGCATGAGCAGGATAATGAGCATGATTGACCGTCCGAAGTTGTTATTCCGTTACTGCCAGTTCAGCTGTTATTACTCAGAAGATCAACGGATGATGCAAACATGGTCAATGTGTAAAACTAGTGATCCCAAACTAAGGCAATACCGGCGCTGGCGTGGCCCGAATGCAGGTCAAATAAGGAAAGGGTAGGCATGCGTTAACGTTTATTTTGACGTTTTATTGGAAGTCGAGACCACCGCCGCACTTCCACGAGAAATCACTGGGATGTTGGATAACAAGATTGGGTGGCAGCAGGGTTCGTTTTGGTAAACGATAAGCTGAATTTACGCTTCGTTAAGTGAAATATTTAAATATTAGTACCGATTTCTGATTTGAACCGATTTATACCAACAGTAAGGATGCTATTGGGGCCACACACAAAGTGTAATGGTGGTTTTTCATAAAAAAAATAAGGTGATTTTTTAAAATGCTGGAAATCCGATTTGATCCGAGTAAAACCAATAATAAGGATGCCATTGGAGCCACTCACAAAATGTGATGGTGGTTTTTTGTTAGGAAAACAAGGTTAATTGTATTAACGCTTGAGAGACGCTTTGTTGTTTTCTTACTGTGCTCACTCGATCACTCGTTTCACCGAATCATAGATAACCGAAACAATACGAAACGCGCCATGCTCGATAGGAAAATAGTGCGTAATAAAGCATCGAGACAACCTTTCACAGCCGATGCTTGAACCAAACTCTTTTTTCGTAACTTTCAATTTTTACTACTGTATCCTACAATCTCTTGCACTACTGTAACTAATAACTGTATCAATCAAGTTGAAGTGTCTAATGAACAATCTATGCTCATGCAGGTCCCGGAAAAGCTGAAAAACAGAGTATATCGAAACAATGATCATTCTTAGATAAAATTTCAATTTAGAGATGTACGATGTTTTTCTGAAAAGCAACAGATTATTCCAGAAAAACATCTTTTAAAAGTTTTCTTAATACTCTTCTAGTTACTTTCCAAGGATAGTATAAGTGATCGAAGAGCCCGGTTTGATGATTTCTGAAATAAATGGCTTATCTAATCATAATACCTCTAAGCAAATTTATTTAGATATAATCCCATACTGATAATGGTCGCATGCCAGTCTTTTATGATAATAGTAGTTGAAGTTCAGTAGTGCAATTTATATGTTCATGCTGAAATGCTCAAAAACAAATTGAGCCTTTAATTGAGCTTCATGCTATTAAGATAAATGGTTTTGAAATAAAAATATGATTCCAAAGCGTACTGAAATTAATTAGACGAGAATGGAAAATATACATTATGATTTAAAGATACACGATCTTCAGTCGCACCCCCTCACTTCGCTATTGTCAAAATGACAACATTGCCCAGGCTACGCCAACCAGCGTCTCCATGTTTCAGCTGGCAGTCTTTTGTGATCATATGGCTCGTGGATACGTGAGGTAGGAACTTGTGAGGACCAGAGGTAGGTCGCATCCTTCTTTCTGATTGTCAACTCACCATTGGAAGTTTGCTTGACAGTAAAATAAATGTTCATAAAAACAAAACGAATGGCTTTAAATCAATAAACGCACGATTTCCTAAAAACTTACATTTTATTATTAAGAAACTACATGTTGAGTTCGAACCTCTCACTTTTTTCTTGTATGACCAGCTGGACCGTCTGGAATCAGTTCCGAAGCATGAAGTAACAAGAGTAACATGGAATAACACATTTTGAAACCACTGTACAGCCAAACTATCGGAGTGTATCGAAAAGTAGTTATAAACTTCCAAATAATAAAATAGGCATGAAAACATGGTTAAAATTAACATACTATTTCAGTTTATTATAGCTTAACATGTTTACAAAAGATCCAAACGGAAAAACTAGTCATCATGTTCATTTCTGTAGAATGCCCGTACCTTTGATTTGACACCTGCCATCAAATTCTGCACAGTGACCTTTGTGCACTTCCTGGATGCCGCTGCCCAATTTTTCTTAAAATCGGTCATGTTTTGGGACACTGTACCATCCTTCTTAAATATACGCTTGACTATTGCCCAATAGCGTTCGATCGGTCGCAACTGGGGACAGTTTGGTGGGTTGATGTCTTTTTCTACGAACTTGATGTTATTCTCCGTCAGCCACTGTAGAGTGGATTTGGCGTAATGTGCCGATGCCAAATCTGGCCAGAAGAGAGGAGGGGACTGGTGCTTTCTATACAATGGTAGCAACCTGTTCTTCAAACATTCCTTTTGATAAATCTCAGCATTTATAGTTCCTTTTGTATAGAAAATTGAAGAACGCAAGCCACATGTGCAAATAGCTTGCCAAATGAGCACCTTCTGACCGAATTTCTCCATCGCAACAGTCGTATCTGCGGTTGGCACACGTTCCCCAACAGATTTAGTATAAAACTGCGGCCCCGGTAGCGTTCTTGAATCTTCTTTAACGTATGTTTCGTCATCCATCAAAATGCACTGGTCGACATTGTCCAAAATGCAGCTGTACAGCTTTCGAGCCCTGGTTTTGGCACGAGACTTTTGTTCCGGAGTTTGTTTGGGCACTTTCTGCTTTTTGTACGTCTTCAAGTCATTCCTGCGCTTGATTCGTTGAATCATTCCGATGCTGGTCCTGAACTTCTTGGCTAGATCGCGAGTAGAGGCAGATTTGTTCCGTTGAATATAATCCACAACTTTTTGGTCCAAATCGGGGTTGCTGGAGCCGGGTTTCCGGCCACTTCTTGGTAAATCCTTGAGGGAGCACTCCTTACCAAACTTTTCGATGATGCGTTTTACACTTGCCGGGTGAACATTTACTCTTTTCGCAATCTGGTTGTAAGTAACACCCTTTTCGGTGCACCAAGTGTGCAGAATTTTCTTTTTTAGTCTCAAATTCAATTCGCGACATTTTGAATACAACTTTATCAACGGAAATGAATGAACCGAATAATCATTTTTGACATGTAAACAAAGCAAATGGCGCTTACACGCTAAAAATATATACAGTAGTTTATGCGTAATAACGCATCGAATGTTTATAACTACTTTTCGATACACTCCTTAGTCTCTAAATTTCCCCGTTCACGGCCAGTTCTGAGCGAATGAAGAGCGGATTTGACATCCCCTTCTCGCTAATTGTCAGTCACAGCAGCACCTTCTTGGGGAACTTGGTGTGTGAAATTAACTCCACCTCGGAGCTCACTTCCTTCGTGGAGGAAGTATAATACAAGGTGCCCTGCCAGTCGTGCCCATCCAGGGTGAGATAGGTCTCGTCGTCCATCACCACCGCCATGTCGCGATCCGCCGGGAAAATCGAGTTTACATCTTATTCAGCCGCTGCCGCTGCGTCATTGCCTGCAGCTCCGAAACCAGTGGACGCGACTTCCGCTTCCTGACATGTATGTTAATGTTCGCCAGGTACTTTTTCACTGTTTGGCCGGTTGAACCGACCTCCCGACCAAGCGCACGCAGAGATGTTGCTACGTTTCCTTCCGTCTTCCTCTTCAGCATCCTTTGGAGCTTCTTGTCGCTCAGGGTTGTCGGCCGTCCGGAACCTGTAAAGCTATGTCCATTTAGAATCCGGAATAATAAAATCATCTGTATCTCGGTAACGGATTGACGTACAAATAAGTTTAATACATCAAAACAAAGGTAATTTACTGTACTTTAAGGAAAAAATATCAATACAAATCATTTCTCTTCGGCTTCTAATGAAAATTCGCACTTTCTTCTTTATTCCTCCCATCAAACGCTGCACACCTCCGGAGTCAACTTCCTTGGCACATTTGTTCCACATTTTGGTCATCTGAGTCGCGTCCCGAGCCGTTTTTCCACTTTTCTTAAGCTTCCGCTTCATTACTGCCCAAAATCTCTCGATGGGCCGGAACTGCGGGCAGTTGGGTGGATTTATGTTTTTATCGATGAAATCTACGTTATTATCGCGGTACCACTGGATGACTTCCCGGCTGTAGTGGCAACTCGCCAAATCTGGCCAAAACTTCACGGGACCTTTATGGGCTTTAATGAAAGGTAGTACGCGGTTTTTGAGGCATTCTTCCTTGTACAGCTTCGAGTCCATCGTCTTATTCGTCACGAACACTTTGGTCTTTGCTCCGCAGCTGCATATCCCTTGCCAAATCATCAGTTTTTTTTGGCAAATTTGTCCATAAAAGCAAACTTAAACTTCGCAGGAACATCTCCTCGTGCCGTCGCCATGTAGAATTTTTGGCCAGGAAGCTGTCCGAAATCCATTTTGACGTAGGTTTCATCGTCGATGAGCAGGCATCCTTGGTACTTCGTCAAAACCTGCTGGTACAATTTCCGAGCTCGAGTTTTGGTGACGAAACTTTGCTTCAACGTTCTGTTTGGTTGCTTGCTGGCTCGATAAGAACGATATCCTGCTCGCAAACGAATTCTTCGAACGGTACTGCGAGCAGCAGCGTATTTTTGTGCGATTTCATTATCTGATAGTCCAGGGTTTGCTCTGACGGTTCTCAACACCTTCTGGTTCAGCTTGCGGTCATATGTTCCACTACGACGCTTACCTTGAGGCACTCGATCCACGCTCTTTCGCTCCCTGAAACGTTTGAGCACATCATACACGGTTGATTTGGCGATTTTCAACGTTTTTGCGATTTTTATTGCGGACCACGTTGGATTAAACGCTGATGGAAAGCATGAAGTTTTTACCGAAAAATGTGTGCCCCCTAGCAATCCGGACCATAACCCGTTCTATTATTCGATTTAGACGTTTGTTGAAGCACAAGCCTGCAAAACATCTCAGACTAGTGTGGAGACCCTGAAGTCTATCATACCGCACACATGGTAGTTGATGTCGGAGAACTACTTTCGAAAGGCGTGTTCTAGCTTCCGGTGTCGTTTTAGGATGTGGATGGAACTTTTCAAGAAAAAAAAGAGGCGCGAAGTAGCATTATAATTGTCGCAAGACTGTCGAACATTCAGGCCATCGGTTTAATGCCATGTAGGTTAAATAAGGCACCCTATGTCAAATTAACAAGACAGCCTTTTCAATTACGTCGAAAACTAAATCAAATAGATAATGACTTCTGAGTTGATTGCCTTATATGGCCTCCAACAAACCAACAAACAAGAATAAGCAGTTAATATCAATCCCACAGCTGCCATCAACCCAATAAACGAAGCAACAAATCATTGCCATCCCTTCAACGTCCTCCCCACCCCCAGCCCTTCCAACCGCTGGTCCAACATAATAACGCCAAAACTATGAACTGCACCAATGATCATAAAACCACCGACGAAATAATAACCCCACCAACCCGTTTGTTGGTTTACGAAATTACTTAAACTTTTTCGAGCTTCCTTTTTACCGGAGCTTTGTCGGAGCCCTAATCAAATTACGACCAAACAGCCGAGCAGACAGCAAACAATACAGTTTCACTTTTGTGTCTCGGTTGTTTTTTTTTTCTTTTGTGGCGAATTTTTCCCACAGCCATAAAGTTGGAATTGTCCTGCTGACCTCGGCTCCTCTCCCTCAAGTGAACGTCTACTTTCAGTCCATAGTTTCGTCAGATTGATATCAAAAAGACAACGACAGTTCCGGAGGAAAAGTCATTTGAACTGACGTAAACCAAGGTCGTAAAACCCTTCGAAGCCGAGGATTAGTGCAGGACTTCCAAACGTATCAAGATTAATAAAAAGCCGGCTGCCGCTAATGTGACATTAACGTTGGCAAGTTTTTCCACGATTATTTGACGGAATAATGGTAACATTTTTCTTCAATAAGGATTCCATGATAGGGATCTGCATTATTTGGCAAAGCCGGTAACCGGACATATTCAGCAATTCCATCCACTGCAGAGTAGGTCATGATTAAAACATAAACATTTTACAGCATTATATTGAGTTGAATTGTCAGAGAGTTGTCATCGTAGTTGTATCTGCATTTTAGATGAATAAAACATAAATTTCGCATTATATTTCCGTCGTAGTTGTTTATTTCAGATTCATGGGATGTGTTTTAACAATTCGTGAAGACAAAACATAGTTATTCGGTATTTGCATAAAATTTTCGAACTTTGCGCTTAACTCCGTCCATTAGGGTTTGTACAGACTCTTCAGAAATCGTAGAAGCCGTCTTTGTCCAAATTTGCTGGAAGTGTTTGATGTCTTTGATTCCTTGCTTCTTTCCAGAAAGCTTCCGCTTCATCAGAGCCCAATATCTCTCGATTGGTCGTAGCTCTGGGCAATTTGGCGGGTTTGAGGTTTTTGGTACAATGTTCACTTGATTTGCTTGGTACCACTCCATCACAGTTTTAGCATAGTGGCATGATGCCAAATCGGGCCAGAACAAAGGTTTTTCTTTGTGACTTTTGATGAAGGGTAGCAATCGCTTCTGCAGACACTCTTTCTGATAGATCTCCTTGTTGATTGTGCCTGTAGTGACGAAAGATTTACTCTTTTTGCCACACGTGCAAATTGCTTGCCACACAAGGTATTTTTGGGAAATTTCGATGCCTTCTTCGTTCTGAAATGCTCAGCTGTAGCATTTCTGGCCATAGCAGAATAAAAAGCCAGCCCTGGAAGCTGCTTGAAATCCTCCAGGACATAAGTTTCATCGTCCATAACAACGCATGAAAACTTCGTCAAATATTCGCAGTACAAACGTCGAGCCCGTGATTTTGCTGCCAAGTTCTGTTTGTCGTTGCGATTTGGAACTGTTTTTACTTTATACGACTTAAGTCCCAAACGTTGTTTTGATTTTTGGACAAAACCAGGCGACATCCCTATTTTACGAGCCACCGTTCGAATGGAGAGATTTGGGTTTTTCGTTAATATCCTTTTCACCTTTCGGTCCATGACAGGATCAGCGCGTCCAATGTTTTTGTCACTTCTCGGTTTCCCTCTCCACCGTCAAACGTTCCGAAAATGATTTGAGCACATCGTGAACAGTGGATTTAGGCAAATCCAATGTTTTTGCAAGGTCCCGTATTGACAAGTCAGGATTTGCCGTACGCCCGTACAAAATTCGCTCGCGCACTTGTTTTTCTTTCGTCGCCATCTTGAATACTAAACATGAAATGTAAACATCAATCATAGTCTTTTTCATCATAGACTCTCAGCTATACCACAGTGAAATTTTTCATTCCTACGTGCAATATTTCAAAAGTTACAATGATTTGAAGGTGTCCGGATTAATGTGGATACAGACCTTATTACATTTCAGCTAATGAATACTACAGTAAAAAAAAATGCGAAAAGTTTTCAACGCTTATTTTTGGGTAGCTTTAAACATTATTTTTACTGTTTCAATGCATGTGTGTAATTATCTGACTGTATACTCTGAGACGATGTAAACAAAACAGTGGTTCGCGAGTAACAAAGTTGGGAAAAATGTACGCAAAGGAGGTTGTGACTAGTTCGCTGCTCGCCCGTAAAACAAATTGCAACGATTGTAGGATGCCACCTGGCTACCGTTTACCGTATCCAACGTTCACTCCTTCATGGACCACGTCCACGGAAGCCAGGAAGTGGCCGTCCACGGTACGCTCGCCTACCGAAGGCCACCAGATCAGTGAGAAACAAAGTGAGGCGAAATCCTACTAGATCGATCGGAAATTGGCAAGAAAGCCGATAATAAGCGAAAACTACCATGCAACAGTTGATCTAAGATGACTTGAAATGGTAATCCAAAGCAATAGTAAAGCGCCACCTTGTAACGGACTGAATCAAACAACTACGGCTGGAGCGCTCGAAACGTTTGGTGTCAGCATTAAAAAGAAGCATACCACCATCGTATTCTCCGATGAGAAAATGTTCACCATCGATCCCGTATCTAAAACACGTACAGACAGGTTTATTTCTGCCGAAGAAGATTGAGGATGTTCCAGAGAACGCGAAATTAAAGTTTACAACCAAACATCCGACCGGGGTCATGGTTTTCGGGGCAGTTGCGTCTCAATGGTTTTGAAATGCATCCAGTATTTATCAAAGCTGGATTAAAAGTTAATACCGAGGTTTACATGAACATTTTGAAAGACCACGTTCTGCCATGGATGAAAGCCAACTTTTGGAGGACACCAACACGTCATTTTCCAACAGTGCATGCGGAGCACCGTGTCATACCCGAAAAAAGAACCAAGCGTGGCTGAAGGAAAACATGGACATTTGGCCTCCTAGCAGCTCGGAGCTTGAATCCTTTGGATTATATATGGATCAATATGGGCAAATGTTCAGGCTTAGGCCTGTGAACGTTCTCACCCCAATGTTGGCGCCCTGAAAGCTTCCATTACCAAGGTATGGAACTCGATGACTGACTCATACATTGAGAAGGTATGCTCTCGATTCCGTCCCCGTTTGGAGAAGGTGATCGAGAAAAATGTTGGTCATATTGAGTAATTATTTATTTGTTTATTTATTATTATTATACTTCATCTGGACTATCCGGTCTTATTGAATATTTAATTTCTAATGACATTAACATGGAGAAAACAAAACTACTTTAAAGTATAGATAACACAAAATAAATTAACAACATGAAAATTCTAGTTCGTGGTCTAGCAATAAAAGTAATTATCCTTAGCACATAGGGTAGGTCTCAGTCAAGTCCTCGTCGAACAGTTTCGGAAATGTGTTATTCATCCGCCAAAAATTCTGAAAGTCTTCGCTTAAATGTTTCAACAGATGCATTGAAGTCAAACAGCAAGTACACCTCTGGCTGGGGATAGCTGACATAAAGCGGATGGGATCGTGCTGACCATACAAAGCATTGCGAGGTTCAAGCATCAAGAAATCACGCTGGCGAAGTGTTCGTGCTGGGGCGTCGGTGAGTCCATATCGCTCAAAATAATATTGGCAACAAAAACAGTTTGCGCAGAACTTCCTCCTTTTTTCCCATGTTTCTATGCCTAGCAATCTGCATCGGTCCTCGTAGTGCGGTAAATTGTGCGGATTTTGCCATGGGAGGATCCCGCAGAGCATTCCTGACGAATTTCCGTTTGATTGATTCAATCCAGATCGATTGATAGGGACACCAAACCACAGCATTGGATTCCAGGATCGACCGCACAAGAGCACAATAAAGGGATCGAAAGCATAGGGGGTCACGAAATTTATTTGCTATTTTGAAGAGGAATCGTATTCGATGAAATTTGGACACACGCAATTGTTCGTAACTTTTTAGCGTGTGGGTAAAAATTATTGAAATTTTAACTGAATGTATTTCATTGTGTTGTGTCAATTGTGTAATGAGTTTCGTGAAAATCGGTCGAGTGATTTCAGTGATGGCTTCGAATGAAGAAATAGTGCGCCAACAAATTTTGGGCACTCACTTCGAAAACCCAAACGCTTCTCATCGATGGATCGGAAAACAGCTCGGAATCGCACATTCAACCGTATCTCATGTGATCAAAACGTTCAAGGACCGTAAGACAACCAAGCGGAAAAATGGTAGTGGCAAAAAACGTGGCACATCAAATCCGGAGAAGGCCAGGATGGTATTGAACCAATTTAAGCGTTATCCCAACATTTCGATCAGGGATGTTGCGAAAAAGGCGAAAGTTTCAGTTTGTTTTGTGCAGAAAACAATGAAACGTTCTGGATTACATGTGTACAAGGTCCAGAAGGCACCGAACCGGAGCGATAAACAGAACTCGGTGGCCAAAACTCGTGCAAGAAAACTGTACAGGGAGTGGCTCACAAAACCGTTCTGCATTGTGATGGACGATGAGACCTACATTAAAGCCGACACCAAACAAATGCCAGGACAGTTCTGAAAAGGGCCAAGAAAATTCTATTGTACACTCTTTAGAAAGCATTTGGTGGCTCTTAATTATGATACAGCCCGGTTGTATTTTCTACGATGGTTGAGAGGGCCACTATCTCACATCTGCCATGGCTCTTCTTGACGTGGAAAAGGCGTTTGACAACGTCTGGCATGATGGCCTGGTGTACAAGCTGCATCGGTACAATCTTCCAGTCTTTCTGGTAAAGATAGTGAAAAACTACCTATCAAACAGAACATTCTGTGTTTCGCTGCATGGTGCAGTTTCCGATGCGCAGGAGGTTTCTGCCGGTGTTCCGCAGGGAAGCATATTAGGTCCACTTTTATTTAATCTGTTCACCTCGGACATACCCCCACTCCCTGAAAACGGATCTCTGTCGCTGTTCGCCGATGATACCGCAGTCGTCCACAATGGTAGGGTAGTAAGAGCGATCGCATCGAAACTGCAGCGAAGCCTGAATGTTCTGTTGAAGTATCTCACAGACTGGAAGATCTGCATCAATGCAGCGAAGACCCAGGTCATTCTTTTCCCTCACTCAAAATCTCCCAGACTTGTTCCGGCTGAGGATGTTAAAATTTGTCTTAACGGCACAACGGTGGAATGGACCAACTCAGCCATCTATCTTGGCGTGACACTAGATGGCAAGATGAACTTCAGGGAACAGGTTGACAAGACTGTCACAAAATGTAACGTTCTGTTGAAGCTTATGTACCCCTTGCTAAACAGAAAGTCTACATTGTCCCTGAAGAACAAGCTTGCTATCTACAAACAGATCATACTCCCGGTTATTGAGTACGGCATGCCGATCTGGGAGAGTTGCGCAAAAGCACACCACCTAAAGCTCCAGCGGGTTCAAAACAAGTTTCTCAGGATAATCCTGAACACACCTCCACGGACGAGAAACACTGAGATCCACCGTCTGGCCGAGATTAAAACATTCGAAGATCGTTTTAGTGAGACACCTATCAGACCACCAAGTCATCCGCGATCTGGTACCCCTTCCGTAGGTTTTTCAAATTGTAGTTATTGTAGCTAGGTAGGTTATCAAATTTTATAATTTCAAACAACCAATCCCCATCAGGGATGACATGTAAACTAGATTATCAAATTAACAAAGCACACCACAAAAATAAAACAAAGAACAAAGATGAAGAGCCCTTCTGGCTAAACAATTAAACTGTAAAAATCAAATGTAAAAATTAAAATAAAGACAAATAGAGACACATTTTAGTAGTAGTTGACGGGGAGAAACAGTTCGCGATTGAACTTGGGCTTTCTTTCTTGGTTCAGCTACTCGTGGGATGATTGATTCTTGTCTCGTTGTCACGGGCGGCTTTTTCCCGCCAAATTTTAGGCTTCAGCAGCCATGTTTCTCACAGCGAGGTTGACGGGAGCATCGGCAACAACAGCCAACTGCACCAACGCCTCTCTGGGCAACGACTGCTCGCCGCCGCCAACTGCGATCCTAAGACCACTGCGCAGCTTAACGACCGCCGGAAGACTGAATCAAAATGTGACTTTGCTAAAAGCTATGAGGTAAAGGGGTCGGATGCTCGTGCACGAAAGAAGGCGGTACCAACGAAGGCAATGTGATACAAATTGCACCAAAGGGGACGAAATTCAGTTATTGCGCCACAATAATTAGTTTTAATTACTGCACGCTAGACGGATGATTTTCTTAACAGAAATATGCCTTAATTATTTGCTATCACCAGCAACTAATCCGCTATGCACAATCGCAGTTCGGTTCGAATTATCCGTTCTAGAATTTCGTTCGTTGGTTGTTTCAACGTTCTTTGTCATTTATGTCCAAGGGAGGCGGCGTTTTTTAATTAATGCTATTTGCAACCGGAGCGCAGTGATTGAAATTAATTTGAAATAGCTTTTTTGAAAATTTTAACCAAAATAAATACTTTAAGTGAAAAATTGATTTGGTCTGTCCTGAGAAGGAATGAGTTGATTGATGGAAAAAAAACTTATGGTTGCGATTCGACCCCGACTTTCTTCTTGGCTGTTCTAGGATAACCTACTCGTCGTTGCGGATGGCCATCTTCAGGTCACTTTGGATAGTTGATTCTTGTCTTGTTGTCACGGGCGGTTTTTTCCCACCAAATCGTAGGGTTCAGCAGCCATGTTTCTCGCAGCGAGGTTGACGGGAGCATCGGTAACTACAGCCAACTGCACCAACGCCTCTCTGGGCAGTGACTGCTCATCCAACTGCAGATCCTACTCTGCACAGCTCCACGACCGCCGGAAAACTAAATCAAATTGCGAAGGTGTACCCCTTATAAGACATTCATGGCTGCCCTGGGAGACGTTCAGTGGCCACAATGTGAAATCTGTGCTAGAAAAAGTACTGTGTATTTGGTAAATTTACTCTGAAAAAATCGACATTATAAGACATAACCTTATATTTGCGTTAATTTCAATAGTTGAATGTTATAAATCAATAAATTTAAATATTGGAATCGAAGCGTGGAAAATGTCCCGATCGATTGGTGAAAACATTTTGTAAATCGATCGTGAAATGACTTAGTTATTAACGTTCAAAACCTATATATTTTTCGTGACGCTCCAGAATTTCGCAATTCGAGCGTGTACCCCAGTATTGAAAACACAGACGTAGTCCTACGTCAAAAACCTAGGGGGTACAAGGTGCCCAAGGGATTGGAGAGGAGCAGCCACGAATCGGGCATTATGGAGGGATATTGTGTATCAGGCTATGTTATAGTACTGTGACGTTATCCATGTAAATAAAAAAAAATAAAAAAAATAAAATGAATTCTTAAGTTCATGTTTATGATGCATTGGGTTATTACATCTGGCCGAAACAGTGAATTTTAGTGTTTTCATAAGCTTAATCGAGGAGAAAATCAACATGTCTTGTGCCAATATTTTCATCAGTTGTGTGATTACCAGTCATCGACTGTACCGATTGTATCGACTATGTACAAGTGTATAAGCATCTGAATGTGCCCGAAACCCAGGTGGGCTGTAATGTAAAATCTTGGCTTTATGACGCTATACGGTATGCCGACTGCGTGCTTTACGATTTAACGACTGTGCCAGATAGAACCAATGTTGTAAGAAATGTGTTTGCATGATGTGCAAACACCAAATAATAATTAATATTATTAATTTGCTATTATTTTAGATCAAGCCCGTTTTGTTGACATGTATCAACTGGTTACACCACGTGTAAAACACAAATAAAAAGAAGGCTCTCACTCTCGCAAATTTTATGAGAGAAGAGCCAGAGTATTAAAAAAATCGATGGTGTATTTCTACGGTTACACTAGTAAAGCTCCGAACGCAATGGGCCCGGAAGCGGAACGGTAACGGTAATTGCTTAAAAAAAGAACAATTTACTTAGTAAATAATTTGTTTTTGATGCAGTTTGGGAGAGAAATGTTGTATCTACCGCTCCTCGGAATGCCGAAAGGCATTCACTTGTAGATTAGGTGATTTTCGCATTCGAGCCCTCTTTTAATATCGCAGCGCCACGGGTGGCGAGAATTGACAACACCTATTCTGATCGCGAAGTAAGACACATCGCTCCGATATGATCGAAGATTGTATAGCCAATCTTTTAAAACCAAAAAAATGATATGCAAAATTATGAAGTAATAGCACCGACAAACCGACATGAATGACAATAGAAAATGTCTTAATATTTCTGTTCAAATCATATTACTGCCATCAATATTCGTGTTCGCTGAGAACGTTTATTGAAGCCACGAATACGCCTGGGAACTTGATAAGAAGGTTCATGTCTGAGCAATTCTGACAAATTAATTTTATCTAGATAAAATCAGCGCCAACATTAGTATTGGGGCGAATCTGCTTTTGTAAACAATGGCTTTCGTAGCTACTTTTCGCTTGAACAAAAGGTCACAAATACAAATTCGGGGACTCTTTAAGGAAGAGGAGCTTTATCTCTATCCGCTGATACATTCAATTTGAAGGAATTGTATTCAACTTCCGATAATCTAGGAGACAAAGTGTTTGTTTACAAAAGTGATTCGCCCTAACTCAAATGTTGGCGCTGAAA
>JAHHFK020000350.1:0-58705 GCA_024533555.2 Aedes koreicus | reverse complement strand
TCCAAATCTGGAAGTGTGTTGCAGTGCCCTTATCCAAATGATATCGGTAATGTTTACATGCGGGGCTTATTGTATGTGAAAGTAACCTCGAAATGGGCGGGACTCTCCAGACATTCTGAAATGGGTTGCTGGATCTGCACTAGAGCTATCACTTTATATCTCCCGGATTAAAGCTGCTTCCAATGGTCACTTGAATAATTGTTGTAAACAGATTTCTTTCATAATACCATTGCCCGCCGATGGGTGTTAGATTGTACACACACACACACACACACACACACACACACACACACACACACACACACACACACACACACACACACACACACACAGAGAGATACGTGTCGCTGGTGGGTAGTGGTGTTGGAATGTTGCATAGTTCTGCTTTATTAACTCCAATTGGAACTCCGAGGAAAAACCGAACTGTGGAGGGAAATAAGTTTCATACCCAGGTAACCAATAAGCAGTTCCAAAGCGTCTTAACGGCAGCCTATCAAGCAATTAAGTCGCCTTAAATGCAACATAAATGCCACTTTTGGCCCAATATACGGCTGCTTTACTGCAATGCTATGATAATGCTTCATTAATGCTATTTTGTATTTGAAATGCTTATTATAGACTACAAGCATTTAAAAAGCATTTGAAATTCAACTTTACAACAGATAGCATTCAAGATGCTGATATAACGCTAATATAATGCTTGTAGCATCTGAAATGCAGATTTAGGATTGTTTTACTGCATATGCTAATGCTTATTGGTTACCTGGCAGTGATCCTTTTTTTAAATGTTTCTAATTTGGAAGTTGATCCTGTCCAATTGGGAAGAGATGCTACTGAATCCGTGGTTCATCTCTCTAGCCTATGGTGACCCGTGAGAAGTGGAGGGATAAATGAAGATGAAGACAATTTTTTTTTATTCGAAGCGTGAGACGGTTTTCATTTCGAGGTAAGGTTTTATTTTATTTCGTGGTTAACAAATGATTGTTGCCGCCACAACAGCTACACCAACCAGTTCGGGGACGATAAAAGAGGTACAGCGATTAGCTGTTCCGCACGAAACTCGTGTATTGTACGGATCAGGTGTAATGCAAGCATTTCGTTGATGATTATCAGTACGAATGTTGCTTATGAGACATGTGTCAATGTACAAAAACTGTGTTTACAAAACGAGCGTAAGCGAATCTACGATAATTCTTTTTCAGTGTAGAATTACTTCGGCATTAGCAATAGAATTAGCATTTAATATCAGTGCCAGAGGTGTAGTGGTAAGCACTGCCTGTCAACACCTACAATCCTGTCAATCAATCAACATCGGAGAGCAGAAATTTTGGGGGAATGGATTTGCGTCCCCCAACACCGGAAGAGGTGAAAAAGCTGATGAACGAAAATGCTTCACAAAAGTTCGAAAAAAAAATCGCATAAATTGAGTGAACTTCCCAGAAACTCAGGAAACTTCTAAGAAATTCAGGAAACTTCCAAAAGTTTTGCAATTCTCCCTGATGTTGAGAGAATATCCCAGAAAATCAGGGAACTTTCCAGAAAATCAGGGAACTTCCCAGAAGATCCTCAACTTCGCTGAAATTCAGAATATTTCCCAGAAATTCAAAGAATTTTCCATAAATTCAGAGAGCTTCACATGGGTTCTGGGAATTTCCCAAAAGTTAAGGGTTCTTCGCAAATGTTTATGCAATTCTCAGGAAATTCAAGGAGTTTCCCAGAAGTTCAGAAAACTTATCAGAATGTTTTGGGTATTTCTCAGAAGTTCATTGAATTACCCAAAATGTTCAAGGAAACTTAACATAATTTGAGGGAACTTTCCAAAAGTTCAGGGACCTTTCCAGAAAATTAAAGAACTTCCCAAAAGTTTAGAGAACTTTCCAGAAATTCATGAAACTTTTCAAAAGTTTGCGAATCGTTCTAGAGTTCCAAAGAACTTCTCAGGAGCTTATGAAACTTCCCAGAAGTATAGGGAACTACTCAGATGTTCAAAGAACTTGTAGGAGTTCAAGGAACTTTTTTGAGGTTCAGGGTACTTCCCAGAAATTCAGAAAACTACCCAGAACATTATGGAACATTCACAAAGATCAGGGAACTTCCCAAAAGATCAGGAAATTTTCCAGAAGTTCAGCAAGCATCTCAGATGTGCAGAAAACGTTTCAGAAATTCAGAGAACTTCCCAGAAGTTCAGGAAACTTCCCAAGAGCTCAAAAAACTTGCCAGATACTCAGGATATTTTCCAGAAATTCATTAAATTGCTCAGAATCCCTGGGATCTTCCAAGAATTTTAAGAGAACTTCCCCAAAGATCGGGGAACTTTCCAGAATTTCAGAAAACGTCCCAGAAATTCAGGAGACTTCCAAGGATTTTTTGGGAATCCCCAAAGCTTAGGAAACATTCCAAGAATGTTTCCAAAAGTTTAGGGAGTTTCCTAGAAGTCCATGGATCTTCCCAGAAGCTCGAAAAACTTTCCAATAATTCAAGGCTTATCCCAGATGCTCAGAGTCCTTAGGTTTAAGAAGAACCTAAACTTCTTACTACTCGATAATTTTTCGAACCGAATTTAAACGAGAATAAAAAAATCAAATTCTCTTTTAATGATGTAGAAGGAGATGTCCGCTCATCACCATGAGGCACCAAGAGTGGACAGTAATGTTTGCTAGAATGAAAGATATGAAGAGAAAGTGTTGAAAGTTCCTTCAGTGTACGGTGATTGAAAATTGGATAGAAGTCTTGACAAAATCGTCAAAAGGTCGAAAGGAACAATTGTAAACATGTCTTACCCGAGAAATACACATTTTGTGTTTTAGTTGTCTGGATAGTTCTCATTTTTGGTTGAAATATGTGTTTCATTTGTTTGAGAGCCCCCCCCCCCCCTTTTTTAGAGCGGGGAGCGGTGTGAAACCACTTTAAAAACATTTCATGCCTTGAAAAACCGCCACCTACCAAATTTGGTTCCATTTGCATAATTAGTTCTCGAAATTTCTGTTTCATTTGTATGAGAGAGCCCCTTCCAGAAGGGAGAGGTGTCGTGAACCACCATAGAATCATTTCTTGCCTTCAAAAACCTCCACGTGCCAAATTTGCTTGATTAGTTCTGAAGTTATGCAGAAATTTCTGCTTCATTTGTATGAGAGCCTCCCCCCTTCCAGAGAGAGGAGGGGTCTCAAACCATCATAAGAACCTTTCCCAGCCCCAAAAACACCTGCATACAATTTTTTCCGCCGATCGGTCTAGAAGGATCAGACAGACAGACGTTCATTTTTATATACATCCAATCTCTTTTGAACTTTTCCACTGTATCAGCTGGCTAATCATGTATTCGAAGATATCTCTTGACCATTGCATAGCATAGCGTAGCATTGACGTTTGCACACCTCGTGGATGGAGCTACGATGAAGAATAATTCGTTAAAGACATTGCATGTCTCCATGAAACGTATACAGTTACTGATACGTTTCTTCACGCAATAATCTCCACGAAGACACTCGTCAATCGCTCACCTGACCACGTTTATGCAACCGTTCGAGATAGGGAGGATTTGGTATCTACCTTAAGAAGACGAGGGGTGCCCATATAGCCTTCAGTAGATATCAAAGGAAAATGGAAATAATAGTTAGAGAGAATAGATAAACAGAATGCCCTGTTTGGTAAACAGAACAAAAATTCCTTTAAAAATGGTTGTTGGGAGCATCTAATCTAAGAAGGTTAAGTGATGCTCCATTTCTCTTCGTACGGTTGGGGCCTAAGCATTAACTATAGCCCTAGCTCCCTATGTTTTTTTTTTATGCCGCCATACTCCCCCCTCGAAAAGAGAAGAATGTCTAACTTGTCAAAGGATTTGCGCTCCTAATTGCATCACTACACTAAGGTCTTTTATTACACGGGGGATACGTTCCAATTTTACTATGAAACCGCGTAAAAAAAAACACTAAATTGAGTTGATCAATTCACATGCAAAAACATTTTAAACTGCTTCGATTTTGTTTGCATGTGTTACCTTTTAATGCAATGATCAAAATGCAGTTTTTAAAATGTTTAGTATTTAAACCAAAAATTGAGAATTTTTTGAAAAACTGCCATATGATTACTTTTTGCCCAAATAAAAAAAATTGATTCGAATTAGGTCGATAAGTTGTTCCGTTCTGGAGTTATCGCCGAAAACAAACTGCGTAAAAAAAGACCTTAGTGTACATAAAAAAATGGCACCCAGGGGACACCACATCCTGCATAGACGGCAGCGGTGAAGTCGACTTAATGTACAGCGCATGAGGAAACAGAAAAAGAGATAGTTATTTGTCGTTGTTAGTTAGTTATTTGAAAAACCTAATAATTGAATGTATTTGTTAAAGGTCACGCCGAAACTAAGACAAACTCCCCCCCTCCCCCACACACACAACTTAAAAAATCTCCGAAGATACCCTATAGCAAAAATGAACTCGCAAAGAGCTATTGAAAAACTCACGTTTCGGTACTATTTGAATCACTGTGCGATGGACGATATCTCCTGGGATTTTTTGTATAACCACCAGTTATCACGCTATAATTGGGAGAGAAGTATGGCAAAGATTTTCAAAGCGTAACGTATGGGTGGGGGAGAGTTGGAGTGAAACATCTATTTTACCGTTACATAACTTGTGGATGGCGTCGTTACTGAAAATATTATGGAAACCGTCGCCATAAAACGATAACTATTCAAATGTAGAGGTTACCAAATAAATTGAATTACATCCCTTACCCTAGCAACCTATCTCTTGGTTGTTGGGAACTTAAATTTGAAGTAACGCAATTGGAGCCGATCCAAGTGTTGCTATCTATGAAACGTCACGTGACAATTGACACGGGCTCATGGCACTTCCCTCCCATCCCTGCTCATCATAAGGACAGGGTTTGAGCGAGAACGATGGATGAAGAGCCTGTCACACCCAAGGCAGCTCTTCTGTTGCTTCCATCGTCTCTACAACAGCCAACCCAGGATTGTGTATGGTTGGAAAATGCAATGCTATGCATTGCTATAAAGCCGTATATTAAAGTAACGCAATGTTGTTGCAGCGATCCAAGAAAACTGACAAGTTCTCTTTCACCAATCGTTCTTATATTTTCAGACATTCTTCTCTTTTCAGAGAGCGAGTAATGGCGCTATGACCATAAGCCATAGGGAGCTAAGACTATAGTTAATACTAAAGCCCCAACCGTTTGAGGAGAAATGGAGCATCACTTAACCTTCTTAGACTAGATGCTCCCAACGACCATTTTTAAATAAAATTTTAATTCTGTACACCAAACAGGACATTCTGTTCATCTATTCTCTCCGACTATTCATTTCCTTTTTCCTTTGATATCTACTGAAGGCTATATGGGTTCCCCGTGTCTTCTTAAGGTGGATTCTAAATCCTCCCTATCACCAAAGGTTGCATGGACGTGGCCAGGTGAGCGATCGAGGAGTGTCCTCGTGGAGACTATTGCGTGAAGAAACGTTTCAGTAACTGGTTTCGTTTCATGGTGGCATGCAATGTCTTCAACGAATTATTCCTCTTCGTAGCTCCATCCACGAGGTGTGCAAACGTCAATGTTAATGCTAATGCTAAAAGAGCTCAGCTTTCAAGCTGCTTCAAAAGTTATTCCTTGAAAAGATGGCAAACGTCAGGGTTTTATGCTAGGAAACAGTTATCGAGTAACGAGATCTGGAGTAAAAAACAAAGGCAGAGGAGATGAAAAGTGGTCTGATTAATCAATTCTGGGATGTGCCAATGACGATCTGATTGTAAAGGGTGTTTCGATCACAATTTGGTCGACTTAAACTTGACGCATTTCCTTTCATCGTGCATTAAATAATTTGCGCACTCCTCATTTTGAAGATGTGTGCGTGTAGCATCATGCCTCTATTTTGATTTTGAGATTAGCACTTCACTTATCAAAATGTCGTCGAAGGAAGAGAAGCAACGCATCAAAATTTTGCACGTGCATGGCGAAAATCCAAACTTCTCTCACGCCAAGTTGGCGAAATTTTTGAATGTGGCTAAATCAACTATTGCCAACGTATTAAAAGTGTTCGGTGAACGTTTGTCGACAGCCAGGAAAGCTGGATCGGGGGGAATCGAAAGCCGGAGGCCACACCGACGACAAAAAGAGTTGCCCGCTGTTTCGAGCCGGACCCCAACCTCTCCGTCCGAGATGTCGCAAAGAAGCTAGGAGTGGCGCCTTCAACCGTGGATAGAGGTTAAAAACGAGCTGGACTGTCGACTTACAAGAAAGTGGTTACTCCAAATCGCGACGATAAACAAAACACGTCGGCCAAAGCACGATCGCGAAAGTTGTACACGACGATGCTGACGAAGTTTGATTGCGTGGTACAGGACGATGAACCTTACGTCAAGGCAGACTTTAAACAGCTTCCAGATATTTTCAAGCACATTAAACTGTTAAAGTTCGCGAAGAAATATCAGGTGTGGCAGGCCATCTGCGGATTCTGCGGCGTATAAAGTGGACAAGGAGACAGTACAAAATCTTATGGCAGGTGTTAAACGAAAGACCCGGCAATTCGCATTCGGTAAAAAGGAAGCTCAGCTGAATATTTCTCCTGTATTCTGTATTAACTGAACTTGAAAAAGAAAAAGAATTTGACTTATTAATAAAAACTATGATCGCCTCACACACATTATTGCTTGACCAAATTTTAATCGAAACACCCTTTAGAAGGTGCAAGACGGCAACGATAGTGAATAAACTACTGCAAATAGGAAATGTTGTTAGAAGGTCGGGATGCAAGAGTTTCAGCCACCACGCGAGGAATAGCAAAAAAGACTAGAAACCATGCCTCGTGAAGGATAAGAGTTCCTCTATCATCGTAAGTTTAACTCTATTGCTGCAAATTTGATGATTTCTCCACACAAAAAACAACTGGGTCTGTCCTTAAACGAGCTGAACTAGAGCACAATTGAATTCACATCTCTACGAGACAGGGTGTCTCACAATCAGGGCCCTACATCGTCGATTGATTAAAATGAAAATGAATCGCTTTTGTCCATTTCAACTAGCTTTCGTGCAGTGAATGTATCTTACTTTCACCGATTCACTCCCAAATCACTTCCCGTCAAACGTGAGTAAGCTTAAATTCATTTACGATCTAGCCACCGTCAATTGAGTTTCAATTGAAATTCAAGCTTGCTTCAAACGATGTGGTGAACGACCGTGAATCAACTTTGTTGAAATTGATTTGATTTCATACCCCAACCGAGCAGTGGTTGGCGAAAACAATATGCGTGCTAGTGTTTCTAGATGTATTGTCATTTGATGATGCACGCATTGCTGTAACTTTGCTCTTCAAAAAGCTCCCCGAGCTGGCAAGCGCGTATCTGTTTGAAATTTCATGCATTTGCGTTGGAGCTGTGAACGCAACAGGGATCGCATGAAAGCAACAACCATATCAACAATTTCATTATCGCAACTGGCACGCACAATTTCTTGAGGAATTTGGTCCCAAATATCAACGAAATGTTTCTTGAATCGATCTAAAGTAAGCCCTTTCGTAGGGCCTATGTGTTGAAGCACATAACCCCAAACAAAGAAGTCAAGTGGGTTGAGGTCCGGTGAAGATACATGCCATTCTTCGCTTGTGATGAAATCGGGAAAATTTTCCGCACACCACGCTTGTGTTTTCTTTGCCTTGTGAGCTGGAGCTGAGTCCTGTTGGAAACAATATGGTGTATTCCCATACAGCGTTGAAGCATGAGAAAGCAGATGGTTCTTCAAAACGTGCTCGACGTAATATTCAGTGTTGATTTTTAAGTTAGCTTCTATGAAACGAAGAGGAAGTTTTCCTTTTCGTGAAACGGCACCCCATACCATGATATTCGATACATTCTGACAGCGTTCTACAGCTAGTTTATCTCTTGGAATATTGGCAAGACTTTTGCCATGCACATGATCATTTTGTTGATTATGACTGTCCTGAAGGAGGAAGAGCTTTTCATCCGAACCAAAAGATTTGGACCCTGGCTTACTTTCGACGCTCCGTCAACCCGTGAACCCGTTGTTTCTTGCACGGCTTGCATTCCAGAACATGTCTGAGGAGCCTGTTCATTGAAGCAAAAAAAAAAAAAGTTTGCTCAATTTACGGCCAGATACGGCCGGGTTACGTCTTATTCGCTCCCTCACACATTGGATCTTTTTCTTCGTTCTGGCACCTCCTTTGTGTTGAATATGGACATTTCCAGTTTCCTTGAACCGTTTCAAGGTACGAAAAACAAAACGCTTACTCACTCCAAAAAGCTTAAGGCTATTGAATATCTGACACGGTCTAAGCTTTTGCAACTGTAATTTCAAAACTTGCTCCCGTATGGCTTCCATGGTAGCTGATAAATATAAACAAACGGAATCGCTTATTTATCTTCAGCGATAAGCTGTCAAACGAATACACTCAAAACGTGTATAATCAATTCCGCTGTTAAAATTACCCAGCTGAAATAAACCAAGACTGAAAAAAGGTGACACCTATTGTGAGACACATTGCAGAGACAGCATGTTCGATAGTTATCGATTGGTTTTCCTTAAAACATGATACTACTGAATAAAATGGCACGAGCTCACCAAGAAGGTTGACTGCAGATTGAAACTTTAGGTCATAGTTTCGTTAAATCGTTCAGGTCATAAAATCGTTAAATCGTTCGAATTTCAGGGCAATTTGGTGGATTCATGCGCTTACGTACAATTATCACGTTTCCGATTCGTACCAATCCAGGGTCAACTTAGCGTAATGACACGAAGCAAATATCTGCATTCATTGCTCCATTGACGATGTACGGCTTCGTAAATTTACCGCAAGAACAAATTGCCTGCCAACCATTGCCTTTTGCCAAACATCATCATCTTCACGAACAGTGTAATATTGCGATCCCGGCAATGCTTCATAGTCCAAATTCGAATACGTTTCCTCGTCCATCTGCTGCTTATTCTTGGCGAAAACTGTGTCATACAGTTTCCGCGCCCGTGGTCTCACGCTGCTTAAGCAGGCAGCAGTCCTACACAAGCGTGTAGGACTGCTTTTTGGCTGCTTCTGCTTCTTGTACGTCTTCAGCTTTTTGGCAAAATCGCGAACTGAGGCTTCTTGTGCCTTAGAAAAAACTCGTCCAATTTTGTTGTCCAATTCGGCGCTCCTTTTTTTCGTTCATTTCTTGGCAGGTCGGCAAGCAAATACTCCTCTCCAGACTTTCGGATTGCAATGCTTTCACACCAACGTTTTCCAGTTTAGCCAACTTTCTTAGTGATTATCCTGGAATAGTGCCGCACGATGGCCCGGCGTTTTTTCAACGGAAATCTTTTCCGTCTCTCGAAATGCGCGTGAAACTTTGCTGTGAGTTGTGTCCGGTTTGACTTTTGGATGTAAACAATGTGATGGAGCCGACAGACTACCCGAATAAAAATGTATGTTTAAATGGCAGCGTTAAAAAGTGTGCTCTTATTTGCTGGGACAGTCTACAGTGGACATTTTTCGGACGTCTAACGTTCGACTTTCCAACTTTTGACGTATATTTTAGGGTCTAATTTAAATCCAAAATCGACCCAAATTATGTTGTTCCATTACTAAGAGGGGCATGCTTTAAGAGACCATGCATTTCCGTTTGTATTGATCAAATTGTCCAAAAAATTTCAGTGACCGAGTACTATAAACTTCCCAAATTGTATAAATATGACGATTACGATCGCTGTCTGCAGGAGTATGACGTCAAAGCCGTGTACTGCCTGATTGATACGGTCATCAAACCGAACATAACAGCTGCAATTTGGCCCTTGATTGAGGTAAGTTTGATATTATGTTAAGCTTTAGATAGTATCCTATTCGCAGATGGCGGTGGTTTTGGAAATGTGAAAACCATCGTCTCAGTTCTTGGTTGTTGTTTTTTGCAGAAATTTTCCAACGATACCAAACGCAGCTTCCGGCATGATCGTATCCAACGGGGCCTGTGCATGAATTGGTGCGAACGGATTATGGAAAAGTTCGACTACGAAACTCAAATGAAGTACTACTTGAAACCGTTCAACGACTCTAGTGAAATTACGTTCGATCCGAATACTTTTCGGGAAGCGCTTGATTGGCGGATCAAGCTTAAACGGTTGGCTAATCAGTGCGTGAATTTCGAACTGAAACGCCAGTACTCGATCATGGGCTACTCGGCGGTGGAGTATTGCGTGAGTAATCAGGAGCATGATCCGTTAGGTAGGGGTTCAGTATATCAACGGCTATCTGTTTTTTTAATTATTCAAGGCTTGCTTTTGCAGATTACTTGGACATTATTTTTCTGGTAGTTGGAGGATCGATAATCCTAGCCGTGATGTTGTCATCATTGTTTGACTACAAGCTGAAACGAAAACACTCATCGAGCATGAAGAGTAGCGAGTATTACCGATCACCCATTCAAAGGGGATGTAAGTAGGCGTCGAATTCGATTTACATTGCTTAGTCACAACACTATTTCAGTATCGCAAAAGTTGGTCCTATTCTCGCTTCCTCGAAACTGGCAGATCCTCATGGCCAAACGACGAACAACTCTGTCGAAAGATCTCCGCTTTATTCAGAGTGCACGTTTTCTCATCATGTATCTGGTAATAGCCGGCCATTGCATGCTGTTTAACTGCATTTTCCCGCTGCTCAATCCGGAGTATGTGGAATTCGTAAGTATGACTTGGAAATAAGAATAATAGAAAGTTGAATTGAATAACAGCTACAATTCCAACGTATTTTAACTCGCGCCCGGTCTGCTGGCTACGTGGGATTGGTAATTGATCATCTCAATCTAGAATTATCGGCGGACCATAACGATGCTGATATTCAACGGCATAACTGTGATTCAAACCTATTTCACCATTAGCGGATTCCTGCTGGCAGTGCAATTTGCAGACTACTGCGATCGAAATAAATCATTCACGGTGAAGGATTTCTTTTCCAGTATCGTGTATCGATATATGAGGTAATTGAATATTCATCTGGAACTTTCAACGCATTGGTATTCAAATGAAGTTGGCGAAACAATTTAAAAGCAATAATCAAGAATGTTCCATATTCTCGGATGTTTTACAACAACTCAGCTTTGCTCTAAATTTCACAGATTAATACCTCTCTACCTCTTCATGATCCTACTGGACGCAACCTGGCTGTTCAAACTGCAGGACGGTCCGGTGTGGAAGAGAATTTCCGAAACGGAGAGGACCTTCTGCCGGAACAACTGGTGGGCCAATTTACTCTTTGTGAACAACTACTTCACCGTTGACGAACCGGTTTGTTGCAACTTCAATCGAAAATAAAAATAAAAATTTATGAAATCAATTCTGTTTCCAGTGCCTCCAGCAGAGCTGGTATCTCGCCACCGATTTCCAACTATTCATCCTTGGCCTTATCCTGCTGGTTTTCGTTCGACGTTTCCCCAAACTGCTGCGGCCCACCATCACCCTGGCCATCGTTCTGTCCTACGTGTCGCCCGCTCTCGTGACGTATTTAAACCACTTCGAGGGGGTGGTAATGATACGACCAGAGTAAATTGCCACTTTTCGATTATACACCCACACACACCCACATTTTCTTCCCAGCTCGGAAAACGTATTGTTATATGTCATTTCCATGTTTGTTATTGTCCTCCACAGAGCGCTTAAATACGTCCTCTGGTACGACGCGAGCTACCGCAAAATGTACATCCCGACGCACACGAATTATGGCAGCTATTTGGCGGGATTGATTGCCGGTTTGACGTATCATAAACTGAAGCGAAGCGATTTCAATGTGCGGCGACATAAAGTGAGTTTATCGAATTTCCTATATGAGGCACTGCCGACCGACTGGAGCTAAACGGGGATGAGTTAGGCGACATGTTTGCCATATTTTGATCCGTCACTGTAACGCGAAATGCATTATCATTCATGCGTTGTATCCACTTTTAGCCGTTCCTGGTGGTGTGGTACTTGGCCCTTCCCATGGCCATTATGCTGCTGCTGTCCGCATTCATGTTTTACGCGTACGACTTTGAGAAACCGGCCGTCTGGATAGCGCTTTATGCTGCCCTGTCCAAGAACCTCTGGGGCTTGATTTTCGGTGTGCTGTTCGTGGGGCTGGCATTTGGAGTGGGGTGTAAGTGTGGTCGGCCACGTGTGCATACATATTCATTTTCCGGTTTTATTCCTCGGCTAAAGGGTTCTTAAAGCGGCTGCTCAGTAATCCCGTGTTCAGGCCGCTCGGGAAAATTACCTACGCAGTTTATCTGTGCCATTTGTTCGTGATAAGAGCGACACTGGGGAACATCCGGCAGCCAATCTATGTCAGCGACGTTAGGATTGTAAGTAAACGTGGGACATCGGACTGTCAATGATAAATTTATACAATTACAATTACAATTCATTTATTGTTTTAGCTGGTATCCACTTCTTCGACGTTGGTTCTTTCCTACATAATGGGATTGCTGTTGTGCTTGGGAATTGAGATTCCCTTTTCGAATCTACAGAAACAGCTTTTCGAGAAGATCTTGCTTTTTTTTTTGTTTTGTTTTTGTTTTTTTTTTTTTTTTTCTTTTTTTCTTTTTTTTTTTTTCTCTCTTTTTTTTTTTTTTTTCTTTTTTTTTTTTTCTCTTCCCTTTTTTTCTTTTTTTCTTTTTTCTTTTCCTTTTTTTATATTCTTATTTTTTTTTTTTTTTTTTTTCCTTGTTACGCAGAAGGAGTGGGAAAACCATCATGATGATAATGTGCGGCCAACATATGATGAACTGGTTGCATTTATTCAAAAACGTTCTCGCATACTCCAATCTATCACGCTCTCCCAATCTTCGCCACCTGTTACCAAGACCGAACCAAGATACGAGTCCAAGCCTTCTCGATCAAAAACCTCCTCGTACCACTTAGCCAACAGTGATAACTTGCCTATTTGTAATATGTGCAAGCAATCACACTCATTGCCACAGTGCGATGAATTTAAGAAGCTTACGCCACAAAAACGCTTTGAATTGGCTAAAAGGCAAGGACTTTGCCTAAATTGTTTGAAATCCTCACACATGATGAAAAATTGTACTGCTGGTTCGTGTCGTACATGCAACAAACGACACAATACATTGTTACATTTGAATGCGCAAGTAGCTCCCAGTACAGACAGCCACAACCAGTCTGTAGCAGCTCAGGTTGGCCAATGTCAACATTCCCCACAATCGGCTACGGTCGTCGAATCGCCGTCGTCGGTTTCGTGCATTGCCGATCAATGTCACGTGGTCCCTCGGGTTAAGGGATCAGCCCCGTCGTCGTCGGATGGGCTATTCAATCGTTCGATTTCGTTCGTTCCATCGCCGGTTCCGCAAGACATACCGTCAAGCTCAACTCATAGCTCCTCACAAGTGACGAACTGTCAAACTGTCACTCCTAGCCAGTCGTTTATATCGAAAGCATGCATGTCATCTGTACTCATGCTTACTGCCTACGTGAAAGTCATACACGCTGATGGCAGCTACATTCTCGCCCGCGCTCTGTTAGACTGTGCGTCCGAAGCCAATTTCATTACAGAGTCTCTCGCACAACGGCTGTGTTAAAAACGTACACCAGCAAATATCGATGTGTACGGCATCAGTCAATCGGTCAAAAAGGTGAAACACAAAACGAATATAACTGTGTCCTCACGATTTGGATCGTACACTTCTAGCATGGATTTCTTGATTCTGCCTACATTGACAAGAATCTTACCCACAGCCACAGTGGATATTTCGAAATGGGTCATACCTCGCCACCTCCCTCTTGCTGATCCCAAATTCAACATAGCTCACGACGTTGATCTGATCATTGGCATCAAGAACTTCTTTTCGATTCTAGAGAATGAACAGTTCACTCTTGGCAAAGGTCTGCCAGTATTACGCAAGACAGTTTTCGGTTATGTCGTCGCCGGTGAAGCAATGGAACAACCAACCTCAACCGTGGCATGTAACGTTTCGTCAATCGACAACCTGGAGTCGATTGTTCGCAAGTTCTGGGAAGTGGAGAGTTTCGAAAAAGGCAAGGCGCTTTCTCTAGAGATGCTATATTGCGAGAATCACTTTCGAGAGACACACCAACGAGCCGCTGACGGTCGGTACGTGGTTCGTTTGCCGATTCGTTAGGAGATGCTTGACTCATTGGAAGAGTCGTTCAAGATTGCTGAGCGCAGATTCCTAGCAATTGAGAAGAAGTTGTCATCCGATCCTCTTCTACACGCTGAGTACTCAAAATTCATGGACGAGTACCTTTCCTTGGGGCATATGGATGAATTTACACCCGATCTGTCGAAACATCACTTCTACCTTCCTCATCATGCGATCCAGCGACCCGATAGCACCACAACAAAGACGCGCGTGGTTTTCGATGCTTCGTGTAGAGGCAGCAACAACATTTCGCTGAACGACCTTTGTTACGTCGGACCTACCGTGCAACCACCACTACGCAGTGAATGCTGATGCAGAAAAAATGTATCGGCAAGTGTGGGTCCACCCGATGGATTGTTTGCTTCAACTGATCCAATTTCGAAAATCTCCCAACGAAAAACTGAAGACATATCGTTTGAAAACGGTGACGTACGGGACTGCACCAGCTCCGTACCATGCCACACGTGTCCTGAACCAGCTCGCTGAAGATGAAGCAGCAAACTACCCGCTCGCAGCTCCGATGATTAGAAAGAGTTTCTACGTTGACGACTATCTTTCTGGAGACGACGACGAACAGCGTTTGGTGGAAACAAACCGCCAGTTGATTGACCTCCTTCGTTCTGCTGGGTTCATTATGCGGAAATGGTGCAGTAATAGTCATTATGTTCTCTCTCACATCCCTGAATCTCTTCGTGACTCCCGAGCCGAGCTCGAAATTAGCCAATCGGGATCTGTGAAAGCTCTCGATCTGCTTTGGCACCCACTGTCGGATGAATTCAGCTTCAATGTTCCTGAGTTTGCATCGTCGGAACCCATCACAAAACGTTTGATACTTTTGGTGATGTCCCGCCTATTCGATCCGATGGGCCTCATCGGAGCAGCAATCGTCTGCGCAAAAATCTTTCAGCAAGAATTGTGGGCAGAGAAGTTCAACTGGAACGACGTTTTACCGGAAGAATGTCAGAAATGGTGGATCTTATACCGGTCACAAATCGGAACCCTTTCGATGCTTCGAATCCCAAGGCGACTTCTGGGGGACAACATCGTACAATCGAGCTCCACGTCTTTTCGGATGCCTCTGACCGTGCTTACGGCTGCTGCGTTTACGTAAAGACTATTTGTTCCATGGGTAATCAGTCGTGCAATTTGGTGATTTCAAAGTCTCGTGTGAGTCCACTTCGCAAACTATCAATTCCTCGTCTCGAACTATGCGCTGCAGTACTTGGTGCGCAACTGGCAGAATTCGTGCTTGATTCTACGAAATGGACCTGCCCTGTTATATACTGGACCGATTCATCAATAGTGCTTCATTGGATTGCCTCGTCTTCATCAGCTTGGAAAGTGTTCGTGTCAAATAGGATTGCCGAAATACATCGATTGACTGGAGGCAGCATGTGGCGTCACGTTCCTTCTGAGTTAAACCCTGCTGACAAAATCTCCCGAGGAATTCTCCCGTCGGAATTGAAAACAGACACTCTCTGTTGGCACGGGCCGCCTTACCTTCGACAAAACTCGGATGCATTGCCGGAAAATTGCATTCAACTGTCGCCACTGCACAAACAAGCTCGCACAGATGAGGGTCGGCAAGTTGTTGTCGTCGTTACTACCACTCATGCGTCAACCGAATTTATCGAACAGCACTCCACTCTCTCTCTGTTAGAACGAAAAGTAGCCTGGTTGCTAAGGTTTATTCGAAATTGTCGCATCAAAGATCCTAGAACTCGCCGATTCGGTCCACTCTTGCACTCAGAGTTGGAAAACGCTTTAAAGCATTTAATCAAACAAACGCAGGTCATCTCCTTTTCGATGGAAATCGAATTCCTCAAGAAACACACTGGTTCAACTCACAAAGAGTTCACCTTAAATTCCCAGCTAAAAACTCTCAATCCTTTCGTTGACGCTGAAGGCTTGCTTCGAACTACTGGACGACTGCAGAATCTCAACATCCCGTACGATACTAAGCATCCTTTGGTTCTACCTCAAAAGGCCCACTTGACCGACCTCATCTTCCAGCAGACTCACCTTCGCATGCTTCATGCCGGACCACAGCTGCTTCTTGCGACTCTACGTCAGCGTTATTGGCCAATCCGAGGACGAGATCTTGCAAAAAAGATAGTCAGAGAGTGCATCACCTGCTTCCGCTGCAATCCACGGAGCATTTGTCAAATCATGGGACCACTACCAGTATCCCGAGTGACGGCGTCGCGCGCGTTCATCAACTGCGGTGTTGATTATTGCGGTCCGTTCTTCGTGAAAATTCCTAATCGTCGCGGTCCGTCGGTTAAAGTATTCGTCGCAATATTCGTGTGCAGGGCGTCGAAAGCAGTACACATAGACATGGTGTACAGTCTCACGTCCGACGCGTTCGTGAACGTACTCAAACGCCTCGTCGGGCGTCGCGGACGGGTGGCCAACATCTACTGCGATAACGCACGAACGTTCGTTGGGGCCAATCGTCTTCTCGAGGATAATCGCCAACAATTCAACACCATGCACCAATCGAGAGAACTTCTCATGTTTTGCGTAAACAATGGAATCACGTTCCATTTTAACCCTGCTCGCTCGCCTCACTTCGGGGGCCTGTGGGAGGCCTCCGTTAAAACCTTCAAGTATCATCTCTACCGAGTGATGAAAGATACGCTACTCAACACGGATGATTTCGGCACCCTGCTCGTCCAGATTGAGGGGATAATGAACTCTCGTCCACTCACTCCACTATCATCGGATCCATCGGACGTAGTCGCCTTAACTCCTGGGCATTTTCTCGTGGGAGAACCTCTTCACTCGCTTCCCGAGCCGAATCTCTGCGATATCCCTATTAATCGGCTTGATTCATTCCAGAAGATGCAACAACGACTGCAGCATTTCTGGAGAGCATGGTCACGTGACTATCTGGCCCAGCTGCACAACAGGAAAAAATGGCCGGTAGTCCATCCAGACATCAAGGTTGGGATACTAGTACTTCTCAAAGACGACAATGCTCCACCACTGCGTTGGAACCTCGGCAGGATCGACCAGGTATTCTTCGGCAAAGATGGACATGTGCGTGTGGTTCAGGTCCGAACTGCACATGGTACATATCGACGGGCAATCACCGAGGTTTGTCCACTACCCATCGAGCATCACACCGAGCAAGACGACCACGCTGCACCTACATCTGCGTCACTGTCACCATCCAATGCCCAGCGTGGGGACGCTCAGTAATCAGTTGAAGGTGGCCTTTCAACGGGGCCTGACATGTTGGAAATCGTTATAACCATCTTTTAATTAACTACATAAAATATGTATTCGAAATTAAGAACCCCATTAAAATTGAATTGTAAATACCCCCAAATGAAAGTGAGCCAATTCGATCGATTAGCAGAGTAGGCAGGGTATCTTATCACTCCTTATCAGTATGTCTCTCGCTCTCTCTTTCTTATACGATCGCTTCACGATCGTGCTGTGAAACCCCGATCATTATTTAGGTAAAAAACCAGATAAATCGTTTCGCTCTCTGAAACAATTAGTTAGTAATACATCGACCATTTTCGAGACAACATCCTTTTGGTGTCCCTCAGTGCGTGAAAGAAATCAATTTAGAACTGTGCCTCTTCGGATTGTTCCCGATCAATTTGCTGCCGTTTTTTGTTCGCCGTATCTATCGCCGCTTCGTCCAGGTTTGCCAACATTTTTAGTGGTATTTTGGTAAGATAATCCATTTATTTCAGAAATCATCAAGCCGGACTCTTCGATCACTTCAATTGCTATCTTTGAAATGTTACTAGAACAGTATAAAGAAAAAATTTAACATGTCTTATAAAATAATATCTTTTATTGAAATTTTATCTTTGATATTTGGAATGATCTATATGGTTTTCAGCTTTTCCAGGACTTGTAGTATATTAATACGTATCGAATTTTTATTTATTTTTCAGTACCAATCCGTTGAATGTCAGATATATTTTATACAAACGCATATTATGTTCTCGTATTGACTTACTGTAGCCCTTTTTTTTACTCATTTTTTTCTTTAATGATATCTTAATGTATTGTGTACAAAATATACTAAATATTAAATAACATGTAACGGGAAAAGGGAGAGACCATCAGGGCAACCAAGTGAAATGATTTGTATAGGGAGCATGGGACTGGCTCCTCTCTATTGTTAACATTTCGTGGAGCGATATACGATATCAATTGAGTTTATTCTGTCAATCGAGGGCTCGATTCTAGTGCTGTGAGTGTGAACTTGCTTTTGGAAGTAGATTCTTTTCCCTATATTCGCGGGTTTCGCGTAAGTGTCTCTGCTTACGGGCCCTTCATACAGGAGCTAGATGAACAATAATAGAATCCTGATCAAATCGTTTTCAGATTATTCCACTGCTATGGAATGTTACCTTGCTACAATAGATGGTAGTATTACATAATCATTATCATCATCAATCATCAAATTCACTTATTTGTACAGCCTCAATCGAATTACAGCCGTACATTTTACAAACAAGTTTTATTTTTCAATATACATAGATCAATGTACTTAAACATAAAGTTAAGAGGGGGAAAACCCCTCTTTCCTATCATATTAACAACTTCCTTTCAAAGTTTTCCAAGTACTTATTTTTCAAATTTTCTCGGCAGCTTACGATGCCTTCAAGTCAACTTTTGTGCACTCACAAAAAAAAAAATTTGTGCACTCACAATCAAAATCCAGGGGCGTCCCACCGGTGGATTGCTAAAAGGCTTGGAATTGCAAATACAACTGTGTCTCGTGTAATAAGAACCTTCAAGGAGCGTCTGAGTGTCCAAAGGAAGGAAGGGAGTTGTCGTAAAAGTGGTCCAATGGACAGTAAAATGGCCAGGAAAGTCGTACAACAATTCAAGAACCGTCCAAACATGTCAATTCGAGATGTCGCTAAAAAGTCTAAGGTGTCAGACGGTTTTGTGCAGAAAACCATGAAGCGTGCTGGGTTACATGTTTACAAAGTGCAAAAAGCCCCAAACCGGAATGAAAAACAAAACATCACTGCGAAAACCCGCGCCCGGAAACTTTACACGAAGCTGCTCACCAAATCCGGTTGCATCGTGATGGATGACGAAACATACGTCAAGGCCGACTTCCGTCAACTTCCTTGGCAAGAATATTTCGTTGCCAAGTCAAAGTTCGATGTTCCGGAGGATGTTCGAAAGAAGAAACTATCGAAATTTGCAAAGAAGTTTCTAATCTGGCAGGTGATTTGTGGATGTAGTGAAATAAGTGCTCCCTTCATCACTTCCGGAACAATAAACGGTGCGATTTACACGGAAGAGTGCCTTAAGAAGCGTCTCTTGCCATTCATTAAGAAGCACAACGGATCAACTCTGTTTTGGCCTGATCTAGCATCCTGCCACTACGCTCGAAACGTATTGGAGTGGTACCGAGCCAACGGAGTCAATTTTGTGCCAAAGGATATGAACCCACCAAATTCACCGGAACTTCGTCCAATTGAAAAATTCTGGGCAATTATGAAAACAGAACTTCGCAAACATCCCAAAACTATAAAAACAGAGCTAGAATTGAAGAAAATTTGGGTAAAAACAACAAAAACACTGGGAAAATCGGTTGTACAAAATTTGATGGGTGGAGTGAAAAGGAAGGTGCGGGCATTCAGGATGGGAGACGAAATTGAATAAAACAAATGTTGTTAATCAAAACTCATTAGTAGTTCTTCATTCCCTGAAAATTTCAAGAAAATCCGATAATCAGTTTAATTTTGATGAGTATATATGTGTGTGCCATTTTTATCGAATACACCCTTTACATTAAAATTAAACACATTATAATAGCTGTTGAAAACGTGACACATGCTTAGCCCAGGTTCGTTTTTGCCGTAGTTGGTCCTTGAGTGCCGGTTTATAAAGAAAGATTGTAAACGTAGGTTTACAAACGACAGCACAGTACTCCAAAAAAGGACGAACCAAAGAGCAGTATAGTGCCTTCAGACATTAAACGTCATTGAACTTTTTTGCGAAGCGGAATATGAATCCTAACTGCGATGAGGCTTTAAAAACAATGTAGGCAATGTGGTTCTCGAATGACAGTTTAGAGTCGAGCATTACTCCCAGATCCTTGACTGTTGTTTCACGTTTCAAGCGTGTTCCTCGAAGGATGTAGTCGTAGAGATACATCGCACGTTTTCGGTCAAAGGAGATAGCCGAGCATTTTGATACAGGACATTCTGTTGATCCGGAACCAGTCGTCGAACACTTGTAGTTCCTGCTGAAGAAAATCGGCGTCTTCTGGACATTTTATGACGTAGTACAGCTTTAGGTCGTCCGCGTAGGATAATTTCAGGCATCTAAGGACCAAGTTCACGTCGTTCATATATAACAGGAAAAGGAATGGACCAAGGTGGCTGCCTTGCGGAACGCCGGATGTTACTGAAAAGTTGGACGAGGCATAATCTGAAATCTTCACAGAGATAGTTCTACCAGTCAGGTATGAGCGGAGCCAGTTTAACAATTGATCGTGAACCCCCATTTTGTCGTATTTGAAAATTGCAATCTGATGGTTCATTTTATCAAAGGCCACAGAGAGATCTGTGTAAGGCGTCTACTTGATGACCGCGTTCCATTTCACGGATGACGAACGATGTAAATACGGTAAGGTTAGTCGCCGTCGAGCGCTTGGGCATAAAACCGTGTTGGTCAGGCGAAACAGTCTGTGAATAGTCATGGACCAGCCTTTGGAGAACAATTAGTTCAAATAGCTTGGATACAGCACTAAGTGCAGCAACCCCACGATAGTTAGCGACGGATCGTTTGAATCCCTTTTTGTGTATTGGGAAAACAAATGACTCTTTCCAGCATTCTGGAAACACACCGGTAGCTAATGAAAAATTGAAGACCGCAGCCAGTGGCTCAGCGAGTGTGTTAAGGCAACGCTTCAGGACAATTGAAGGAATACCATCAGGATCGCATCCAGTTGAGTTTTTCATCTGCTTCCCGGCTGAAATCACCATATCACTATGGATAGTGAGTGCCGGGCCATATACAGACATGCGGGGAACATTGTTAGTGGCAGCTTCGAGGCCCTCGGTATCCAGAATTTTTTCACACTGTTGCTTTTGAGAGAGCCCATGTTTCATCTCTTCTTTGTTCACCATGGATATTGCGCATCGGTATTGTAACGTGAAACCTGCTGTCTCTTACATTTGTTTGTTTTTAAACGAAGCATCCCGTTTGTCGTCACAGTCGCTTTGGCTAACATTTGCGTGAGAGTAAATGAAATAATAAATACACATTGCTAATCTAAAGATCAATGACAAACTAAAAGTTTGGTCGTGTATGTCTGTCGATCGACATGTTTTGGTTGATCTTTTTCGAGAGCGGATGGGTAAAACGATGGAGTGGGTTGAGGAAATTGACTGGCCTATTTCAGTTCGCCTTCGCACACATGGACGGAATCGCACTCATACAATATTGTTAGTTTATGTACAGATCGCAGTGCTGAAGAAAACATTTTCTTGATCGGAAAGCAATCCGCATGCTTTCAAAAAGTACCTGCAATTGGGAACTTTATTCCATGGCTATGAAATTTTCTGAATCTAATGCTCGTTGCTGAACGTATGTTCCGATAAATCAGAAATAAGCAGAGGAATTTACGTCTAAATATTGGCAGTTCTAATTATAGACCACATACAGCTTCATCAAATGTCCCAGGTGCTGAATAAACTGCGTTGAACCCGTCCGGCACTCTATAAGTAGTTTGAAAAACATATGAAATATTTTTTATTGTTTTTTTTTTTTTAAATTATTTGCTGCACGTCACATGGTAGGAGAAGCAAACAAAGGTAGAGCATGAGCACGAACATGATTGACTGCCTGAGGTAACAACTTCGTTATTGCCAGGTTATTAAACAGAGAACCAACAGATGATGCTTGGGACATACATCTTTAGTGTGAAAAAACTGGTGATCCCAGGCCAAATAAGGAAAGGGTAGGCCTGCAGGGGACCTGTAGGGGGTAGAAAAACTCGCTTTATAGGAAGCTAAGAATACCTCTGCACTTCTACGATAAACCACTGGTATGATACAGGATTTATGGCAGTAGGGTTCGTTCTGGTAAAGAATAAGCTGAATTCACGCAACGTCAAGAATTTTTTTTTCAATATTAGTGCCGATTTCCGATCTGAACCGATTTATACAAACAGTAAAGACGCTAATGGGGTCAATTAAAAAGTGTGATAGTGGTTTTCACTGGGGAAACACGTAATTTATACTAACCGTTGAGAGCCAACTTGGACCGACCCACACCAACAGTAAGGATGCTGCTGGAGTCACTCACAAAATGAGACAGCGGTTTGCGTGTTCCGAGATATGGTGGTACGGCACGTATGGTGAACAAATAGTATGGATTATAATTAATTATGATCCCCTCCACCGTCGGCCTATTTCCTCACGTGGTGACAACCACCCATGCCAGGAAGACGACTACACCACCTGGACCCTACACATCGCACTCATCAACACATGAGCCGGGACCAATGGATTTCTTCCGAAGGAAGACGTGACCAAATATTTTTTCGCTTCAGAAAAATCCCACCGACCTCGACTGGGATTGAACCCAGACCCATGGGGTACTCAATGATTTCATTATCTCCAATTATTTTATTATATAGTGGGATGTTTGAGATCTTCCAAATTTGGCTGGTAGACAGGCAATCGGGGGGTAACCACCTGGTACTTCATAACAAGATACTCAGAGGCGGAAAGGATAGAACTAACATGGGTAAAATAAGTTAATAACTCAAAAAATAAAAGAGATATAGTTTTGGTGTCTTCTGAACGTTATGGGAAAAAGTGACCTGTGTGCCAATACTACAAATTGCACAGTTTATTCTCAAAAAAATGTTACTGTAAGATATAGGTCTAACCCTTCTATTTCAAGATACACGAGGCTCATGAGAAATCAAAAGCCGAAAATCAGCTTCCTGTCAAATTTATTCAATTATAAATTTCTAGTTTTACTACGTCAACTCTTTACTTCTACTGGATGGCATCATGGAAGTGATACGCTCACTTGCGATCCCCTCGGTACAATTTATACCATTATCGATGAACTCTTTCGGTACGTTTTGAAACAGTGACTTGTTGTCAGTTCATTTGTAAACAACAAACTGGATTTGTTTTCTTTAATTTACGAAAAAAAATGGATTCACGTAGAGAACAAATTCGGATCTTGCATCCTTGATAGATTCACAAACATGGAAATCAAACGGAAGCTGTCACAATTGAAGTTGAGCAGACTGGTTGTGTACAGGACCATAACACGTTTCAAGGATTATGGCACTGTTGTTCCTAAGATGAAACACGGTAAGAAACGCAGTGTATACACTCCCTCAGCGGTCAAAGCAGTGATGGAGCGAATTCGAAGGAATCCTGCTCAATCGGCGAGAAAAATGGCGTATGAAATGAAAATGTGCCACACATCGATGTAAAATATATTGAAACAGGACCTTGGATATGTGACTTTTAAAAAACAGAGGATTCACGAATTGACATGCAATAATATTGCTGACATAGTTGCTACTCGGGCGCTCTTACTGATGAAAAATTGTGTACTTTGGAAGTGTCTCTGAACAAACATTCCCAAGAAGTTTGGTATTGCTCGGGTAATGATGCCTCCAGAGCACGACTATTGGATACCCTCCCGCGAGGTAAGAGATGTTTTGGGAATGCGTGATCGCCCCTACATGCAAGCGATTTACGAATTCCTTTGTTTGTCTGATCTAAGAGTGTAATGTCATCACCCCCTCCCCTCCTGTCTAGTAAATTTCCTGCCATTGTGTCCCAGTTATACTATCCTTTTGTTTCCGTGCTACTTGTACCTGCCCAGCAAGATGTGTTCACCCATCTGCGGCTTAGTTCCTGAAAGGGACTACAGGGACCGTAGATTTGGTAGATGTCGTAACCATGAACAGCAAATAATACCTTCAATAACTTACCTGCCTAGCCCCTTCCAAACGATAATGTGACCCATTAACCTCGAGCTAGCCACGAGTAATTGACACCCCATTTTACTACACCGTGTCCAATATATTCTCATACCAAATAAAACTCTATTTATTTCAAATCGATAATCCAGATTTTATTGATAATTTTACCCATTATATTGTAATATAATACTGATCAACTACAGCATATGTTTTGGAATAACACCGCCATTAACCTTCTTGACCAGCTCCAGACGTTTTACGAAACCGTCACAGGCGGCACGCACGACTTCCATCGACATTTCGTCCCAAATTCGTTTGATTACGGTTTTAAATTGGTTCATTTTAGACGCCCTATGGTTATGGATTCAATTAAATCTCAAACGAATGCCAATCTTTAAGTAGCTGCTGACCTCAAAGTGCTCAAAAAGTACAATAGACGTGTTGTATGATAATATTGAGGTGCAGCATAAAGAATCGGTGACGAATGTAAACGAAAATATATCGTCGACAGTTGAAAACGCTGTGTCGTCAATATCGCGCGATTTCGAGCATATCTCGGTCAATAAGTCCGATGAGCTCGTGGCTATAACAAACCATTTAACGTCGCTGTTCAATATTTCAATGGAAACCACGAGAAATCCCATTGCAGAGTACGTGAAGGACCTTACGAATGATTTGACCAGGGAACTGAAAAAAATCTGCGACGAAGTCCAGACCTTGAGCGGCGTAACCATGGACATGGCCGCTCATTGTAATCAACACACTGCTAACGCATCTGTTCAAACGCGCGATGCTTTGAATGAAGTGAAAAATATAGCCATTACAGTTGGTGATATTTTTAAGGAAGTAAAACCGCTTGCTAGTGCAATTAACACTTTGGACAGCAATATTAGCGCTAATCGTTTGGCACCAGCGGTGTCACCTCCCAGCCTCATGAACGAATTGAATACAGCTGAACGAGGCGCGCAGGTAGAAAATGAACTGCAAGAAGGATGGCACACACTAGGGTCGAAACGAATTTGGCGCCCGAACTGGACTGAATATGATTTACGAAGGCAACGTCATGTTCAGCAACAGAAGGCCAGAGATAAGGCAATAAAGCGAAGGAAAGCTCTTAAAAAACAATGGAACAGGAGCAACAATAATTCCAACAGACATCACCGACAAAGTTTTTCGGGGCGTCAGCAAACTATATCCAGTAATAATATCAACCCCCCCCCACCACCACCACCACCACCACCACAACAACAAAACATATCGGCCACCAAAAAAATCCCCCCCCAGTCCTCCCACTAAATAAAATACATCTGCACCACCAAAGGGGGCATTTTCCAGGCCCCCTTCGGTTGAAACCCCGCGTTGGATCGGATTTCGACGTGGTGAGACTTTAAACCCATACCCGGTAGATCATCAGCTACCGCAACCGCATCCAAGCCCATTTACCCCACCGCCTCCAGGAAACTCCTTAACATCGTGCGAAGCGTGTGCACATAGACATTCGTTTTTTCGTTCAAATTAACGCTCTCTGCAGAGGAAGTATCCGAAGATTTTATGGATTTGACGAGCTCTCAACATGAGGAAGGAGAGGTTATTAGTTTAAATAGTTTAGATCGGTCACAGACATTTGATAATAACATTAAAAGTAAAGAATTACTAGTGTATTGCCAGAACTTTAACAGGATGAAAAGTGCCGTTAAAGTTAATGAAATTTTTAAGCAGGTGACTGCATGTAGCTTTCCTGTAATTTTAGAAACAGAAACGAGTTGGGACGCTAGCGTTAACAATGAAGAAGTTTTCGGTGATCGTTTCAATGTTTTTAGGGATGATCGCGATAAATTTTTATCTAACAAAAAATGTGGTGGAGGTGTTCTTATAGCAGTTAGTGTTGATTATGATTGCGAACAAATTGAATCTTGCAAATGTAAAGAATTTGACCATGTTTGGGTCAAATGTCTTATTGGAGAACAAGTTCATATTTTTGTAGCAGTTTATTTTCCTCCAGAATATGCGAGAAAAGATTCTTTTGAACTATTTTTTAGTATTGCCGGTAATATCATTTCAAAGTTTGAGCCCGAAACAAATGTTCACATTTACGGTGATTTTAACCAGAGGGCAGCCAATTTTATTATTGACAATGAAAATGAGTCCTTTTTGATTCCAATTGCAGGGGAGAATGAAACGCTCCGTACTCTATTTGACAAAAGTTCTGAAATCGGGCTCAATCAAGTAAATCACGTGAAAAATCAGAATAATTGCTACTTAGATTTGATGTTCACTAATATGACCGATGATTTTTGCGTATCAGAGTCACCTACTCCTCTTTGGAAAAATGAAGTGTTCCACACTGCAATTGAATACTCCATATTCGTGCACGACAAAACCACAATGATGGATAATGATTTGTCCGAACCATACTATGATTTTAGTAGGGCTAATTATGTACTTATCAAAGAAAAATTGAATTGTATTGACTGGCAAACTGTATTACGTGATCATGATGTAGGTCAAGCAGTGGATGCGTTCTACCAAATTGTGTATGATATTTTAGAACAAACAGTGCCTATGAAACAAAAGAGAAAATCTAGTCTCAAATCCCCAGTATGGTATAATAGACTGGTTACTAATCTCAAAAATAGGAAACAAAAAGCTCATAAAGCATACAAAAGAAATAAAACTGATGAAAATCTATCGATTTATCTGGCCATATGCGATCAACTGAGTTTAGAATTAAAAAATGCATATGAAGAGCATAACACCCGGGTTGAGAATAATATTAAGTCAGACCCTAAATCTTTTTTTAGCTATGTTAAAGAAAAACGTAAGTCTAAGAACTTTCCGTCAAAAATGCATTTAGACAACAGGACCGGTAACACAACAAATGACATTAGCAACTTATTCGCTGATTTCTTCCAGGACATCTATACTTCTCATGACGATAATGAGCGTGACTTGCAATATTTCTCATACCTCCCCGAGCCAATGACGGACATTTCAGTTGATAATTTATCTGTCAGGGAAATCTTACATGCTCTTGAAACTTTGGATGCTTCAAAGGGTGCTGGACCAGACGGCTTACCACCTATATTTTTAAAATCTCTTTCAAAGGAGCTAGTTAAACCTTTATTTTGGTTGTTTAATTCATCATTGGAGTCCAGCGTTCTTCCTGCTGTTTGGAAGGAATCTTTTTTGATCCCAATTTTTAAAAGTGGAAAAAAATCTGATATTAAAAATTATCGTGGGGTTGCTATATTATCAAGCATTCCGAAACTTTTTGAATCTATCATAAATGATAATATATTTTCGCAGGTGAAGATTTTAATTTCTAATAAACAGCATGGTTTTATTAAAGGACGATCAACAGCCACTAATTTGATACAATTTGTAACTTTTTCTTTGAACGTAATGGATAAAGGAAATTGTGTTGAAGCGCTATATACCGATTTTAGTAAAGCATTTGACAGAGTTGATATTCCACTGTTGCTTTTTAAATTATCCAAGTTGGGATTCAATCCTGGGCTACTAAAATGGATTGAGTCTTACTTGACTCAAAGAACGCAAAGAGTAAGATTTGAGGGAAAACTTTCAACAATTGTGAACGTTACTTCGGGCGTGCCTCAAGGGTCTCATCTTGGTCCATTATTATTTATTTTATTTATCAATGATATAGAACACATTTTGAGTTTCCTTCGTGTTTCAATATATGCAGACGACATGAAACTTTTCATGGAGATATGTGAGACATCTGACCTTGAATTATTTCAACACGAAATTGACAATTTTTACATTTGGTGTAATAAAAATTTGTTAGAACTTAATGTAAAAAAATGCAATTCCATTTCGTTTACCAGAAAACACACAATATTGCAAAAATCTATTACACTCGGCCAGAAAACTGTTGAAAGATGCAGTCAAATTAGAGACTTAGGTGTTATACTCGATTCTAAATTAACTTTTGCCGAACATTATAATAATATCATTTATAAAGCAAGCAACATGCTCGGGTTTATCAAAAGGTTTAGCTTGAACTTTAATGATCCATACACAATCAAAACGCTGTACATAACATATGTGAGACCCCTTCTTGAATATTGTAGCATAGTTTGGTCTCCATATCAAGATACACATGTAAGCCGTATAGAGTCAGTTCAAAAACAATTTTTGTTATTTGCCCTACGAAAGTTAGGTTGGACGACTTTACCTTTGCCGTCTTATGAGTCACGATGTATGTTGATTAATTTAGATGGGCTTAAAAAGAGAAGAGAATTTGCAATGATAGCTTTCCTGAATGATGTTATTATGCAGAGAGTAAACACACAAGAGATTTTAGAAAATCTTAACTTCTATGCTCCCTCTCGCTTCCTAAAAAATAGACAATTGTTTTACATAAACAGTCAAAGAACAAACTATGCAAAGAATGGGCCTTTAAATAGAATGATGTCCTGTTATAATAAGTATTGCGATATAATAGATGTGACAATGAATAAAAAAATCAGTGGGGTTGTGTTACCCCCCGCCCGGTTACTAACCCTAACCTTTGTTAGTTTCGTTGGTTTCGTAGTGAACATATAACACAGGTCTGTTCTAAGGGTTGTCAAATAAGGAGAAGAACACACTTAGAAAATTTTACAGTATTCGGTATTTTTAAACTGAACTTTCACCAGCTTCCGGATTTCGGTGAAATTTTACAATTTTTCGGTAAAAAAATTACCGGATCTTTTCAAATTTTACCGAAATCCTTTAAATCGGATTACCCAACGTTCAGCTGTTGAAAGTTCGGTAAAAAATTACCGAATACTGTAAAATTTTCTAAGTGTGTATGTTGGAACATTCAATGATTCGCTTCTTAGACATTATTTGGCGGCCCTGGAAATGGCCGTTTGGTTTGAATGTTGGTATGATGAAAGGGCAACGGTTGTGCTGGCTGTAGTGATGGTGTTGATATGATCGACCAGCTGGAGACCATTATCTTTATCGCGTTATGGATTGTTCAGGGTCTGTTTGGAAATTCAATGTCAATAATTAATGATATTTTTGTTAGTTAGCAGTCACGAAAAACTTCAACTGATTGAAGCAAACATTTCGAGAATCTATGGAGAAATGTTTGTTTCAGTTATTTTCAAATTTTCATTTCACCCCTACCCTAGTCGTAAGGCGTAATCTGATCAAAATAGTGTGGGTGTGGTTCTAATAGATCGTTAGATCTTAGGCTTTGTGCACAAATTACGTAACACACAAAAACGGGATTTTGGACCCCCTTCCTCCCCTATGTAACAATAAGTAACACGTGACCAGACTCCCCCCCCCCCCTTTAATTACGTAACGCTCACGGACCTCCTCCCCCCTATTTCTCAATTGTTATAAAAACATCACAAAAACTGTTATTGTTGTTGCTTTTATGTTTAATTCTCATTTGATTCAAAATTGTAGTATCCAGACAACAGTTCAATCATTTTATTTGTGTAACTTAAAATTGATAAAGATTGCAAACATCAGTCCACTTATTTCATTAAAGTAACTTAGCCTCGGCTTTTTTTTTGCACCGATATTTCACCATGGTCAATACCGTGTGAAAAATGGAAATACTCATGTTGGTGCATCAAATTTAACGCCACTTGATGGAAACAGTTCAAATTTATTTCCTATACTTTTTTAGGCTATGGTGAAATTTTTATTACGCTACCTAAATTTTTCACAGAAGTACGTATTTTAGAAATTGGTATGTCCAAAAATGACTTTTTTTACATGTGTTATCAAATCTTCAAATTTATTAACCATACGAACATGAAATTTTGTTCACATGAGGTTAATACATTAGTTATAGGGCTGTCAAAAATTCAGTCAAAAATGTTTATAATAGACAAAGTTACAGGAGTTTGAACGTGACGTTTTTTGGAAGCAAAATTTTGCTCGGCTTTTTTTTTGCTACTGAGTGTACTACTTTTTATTTTATTTGAATTTCCATAACATAATCTTTTGAAAAGTAAATAAAATTTATTATTATTTCAATGGTTTTAATATAAATAACAATATATTTATATATATTTTTTGTTACAATTCCACCGCTTAGGTCGAGTCAATGCAAAGGTGCATTGCTTCCAAAAATCTTATTTTTTGATTCAACAATAAGTGCTTTTTGTTTCCAATAGAAGCCTCCTTTGCAGCGCTTTTAGAAACAACAATATTTATCGTTGGTTCAAAAATAAAATCGGTATAGTTTGAATGAATAAAAATTATGGGTAAGCCGTGAGTCAACAATAATATTTGTTGTAGCTATACAGAACAATACATTTCTCAGCGTGTAGATGTACCATTTATGGAAAATTGCGCCAATTGGTGATGCAAATCGTCATAAGATACATTTCGTTTAGTAGATCATATTTAAATAGTACGTCTCCATTTATCGAAGCTTTAGAATTTGGTCTGAAATAAAAAGATAGACATAATTCATTTTCCCTAAAATTTCAGATTTCTTGCACCACTTGGCCTAAAAAGTGTTTCTATTATCGCCACTCGCATAAGAAACACATGCGATTGACCATCAAAGGAACCAAAATTTAAAGTTCCAGTTCCAGTTATGGCAAACGTGATTAAAAATACAAAAACAAAGTTTTGGCTCAGTTTCGATATTTTTCCTTCAAAATATGCATTGAAAGCTTTCATTTGACGTATTGAAAGTGGGTTTTTCCCAGAATTTTTAAACATAGTTCTTAACTAGTATTCACTTTTGATTTTTTTTTTCAAATTGGTTATTTTGTTACGTAACGATTTTAAAACCCCCCCCCCCCCCATATGTCACAATAAGTAACGGTTGCTCAACCCCCTCCCTCCCCTTCATGCGTTACGTAATTTGTGCACAAAGCCTTCAATGCTGCCAAACGAATGAGGCAACTTTTTCCTAAGTGTGCGTTTTATACCGTTCTCAGCTGCATGCGAGACGTACATGGAGAGACGAATGACATGATTGGTTAAAGTCCCTCTCTAATACAAAGAAGAAGAAGATGATGCAAGACGTTCCTTGCTTCGATTTGAAAACTGTGATAGGAAATTTGGTAAATTTACTCTGCAAAATGACATTATAAGACATCACCTTATATTTGCGTAATTTTCAATAGTTTACTATTGTTTGAGAATAATGTTTGACAATTGAATTGGAGCGCGGTAAAATTTCCGACCGATTGAGGAAGAAATCATGTAAATCTATCGTGGATTATTTGAGTTATTCGCGTACAAAACGTACGGTTTTTCGTGACGGTCGCAATATTTTAGATTTTCATTTGACACCCTACCCTTGCCGTAAGACGTAGTCTACGTCAAAAAACCTGAATTAATCCACCGATGGTGAGACTGAACCCTTTTTACACTTCACCAGAATTACGAACTCAAATGTGGCCAATATGGTGCTGTATACATATTTTCATCAGAAATTCCAGGAAGAACCAGGAATATTCGATATGTCATACATTCAGTTTATAAAATGAATTATTTGTCAATCCTGAACGTTTTGTTCATCGATGTGATTAAAATATTGCCATTAATAGTCTTTAACGACCTGTTTATGTTAGTTATATAAAAGGGAAAATTACATAAATATTATCAGTCCATAGAATGAATTATTACACAATACTAAGCGTCAATTTTGATTATAGATATGGATTCAAGATGCTTAACAAGTACATGTTCGTTGAAAATTGTGTAGTTATAGTAAATGGATACTTCGTGTAATTTTTGATTATACTCGTTGCAGTTCAAAACCGGACCACTCGAGCCAATCGATCCGGCTCTAATTCTATAGAGCCGCACCAGATGCAGAACAATACAATACAAGCGGCATCGATTGGGGTGAGTGGTCTTGTTCGGTTTTGAACTGCAACGAGTATATTTTCATTTCACAATTATGTGCTCTCAGGTATTGTTTTGGTCATACCTCATGAAGGATTATCCAATCATAATGAAATTTTGACCAGTTATTTGAAGATTTTATAACTTCAATTTAATTCTAGTTAACAAAACTAAAATCGGTACACAAATAGCTCAGAATGTAATCGGAGACTAAACTGTTTGATTACTATTATAATTAGGCCGTCAAGTACTTTTTCGTTCATATCTTCGTAACGAAATCTCCGAATAAAAAAAAATCAATAACGTTCTATGGGAATGTTGTAGCTTTCATTTGCCGTCAACAGAACTGAAATCGGTTCTCAAATGGCTGAGAAACCGATGTGACATTATTTGTAACACACACTCACTCACACACACACACACACACACACACACACACACACACACACACACACACACACACACACACACACACACACACACACACACACACACACACACACTGCACACAGACATGTGCGCAGTTCGTTGAGCTGAGTCGAATGGTATATGACACTCGGCCCTCTGGGCCTCGGATAAAAAGTCGACTTTTCAAGCGATCTTAATACCCTTCTTTTGGTGTAAGAAGGGTAAAAAGGTTACGGTAATTAAGATATAACAAATAAGACTTTAAGTACTAAGGAGTGTATCGAATATAAGCTATCCACATACATTTGCGTTGTACGCATGTATTTGTGATGGTTTTTTATGCTCTGAACACTGCATGCTGTGCGTTTGACTGTCAGCTTTCTTTTCTTTACTTGTTTGTGCGGTTCAAATTCTGCGTTTTCAAAATGTCGCGTATTGAAAAGGAAGTGAAAATTTAGGTTCTGGACACATGGCTAAGTGAGAAGGGTATAACTATGCGAAAATTGGCGAAGCGGTTTGGAATTCATCATGCGAGTGTTAAAACCATCATTAATAAGTTTGGGGAACACTATTATTTGGATGAGCTACCAGGAAGTGGCAGAAAACCCGGTTCTTCCAACCCGAAACTGGAGCAGAAAGTGGTATCTCTAATCATGACGAACAAATCAATGTCAATACGTGATTTGGCCAAAAAAGCAGGAACGAGTGTCGGAATGATCCAGCGTATCAAGAGGCGAAACCACCTGAAGATAATAAGATGATGATGATGATGATGGTCCCGCCCTTACCCCTACAAAGGTTTGAGCTAGACGATTTTATCTCTAAGATAATTAATTTGGTAACAATTCAAACCAGTTATGCAAAAAAAAAACGAACTGATTTCATCTACAGATATAAATTTCTTCAAAAGTATCCATTTGCTTCACAGCGACATAATCGTGAAAAGCTTTGATGTTAACCACAAAAATTCGCAAGTATTCCCAGCGATCAGGACATTCTGTTGCAATTCACAGAATCCAGTAAAAGGACATTATCAAAAGACAAGCCAATATCCGATCCTGCCCGTTACAGAGCCAATGCAGTTCCAACACTGATGGAGCCGCCAGCTTAGTTTAGGGCTGGCCAAGAATATCTCACCAGGGATGTCAAGAATGTTTCCAAACCGAAAAAATCCTGGACCGGCATTAGTCAAACTTTTACTTTCAACCACAAAAGAATTGACGAAGAATTCCCCGACATTCAGCCAGACAACTCGCTACTATTTCATAGTACCATCTAAAGCATCAAAGGCCAATTTTTTTTTAACGAATTCAAAAAGAAGTCCATCATATCTGTATACCGCGCGCGAGGCTCAAACAATTGTAGACTACTTTCTTTATTTTTTTTTAAACTAACACAACATTATACAAATTTCCATCATCATCACTGTGACGAACAAAATAGTGAGTATTGTAGTATTGTAAACGTGAAAAAATAAAATTTAAAAAATAAAATAAAGAAAGAACTTCGTCAGATACATTCTTCATTTTCACAAAAAAAAAAAAGAAAGCAACATAAATGTACAAGAAATGGTCCACACAAAATAATCCGTTTTATAATAGTAAAACATCGTCAGGTACAATCTTCATAAATATTTGAAAAAAAAAATTTCGCTTGCTGCTCAGAATACAGTTTTAACGTGTGAAATACATAGTCTTTTAAATTCTGAAAGTGTTGGTGCACGTTTAATGTGTCTTGGCATCGAATTGAAAACATTTATTCCTTTAGAATATAATGAGTTTTGTGAAGCACATGTCAAGAAATTCGGTGTTCTTATTTCATCCGCGTTTCTAGTATTATATCTATGAAAATCACTTCCTCTTTCAATTCGATCACACAAATATCAAGGAAGCAAACCTTTAACTACTTTAAAAATGACCACCATAGTTAAATACACAATTCTTTGCTTCACTGATAGCCATTGTAAAGCGTCTAACATAAAAGTCGAGGAAGTGAATCTGTTACATCTTAAAATCAAGCGCATTATTTTATTCTGCAAACGCTGTAACCTCAATATTTGTGTTTGGTTGGCCAAGAATAAAATGGAAGGGCAAAACTCTAAATGAGGGGAGATGATTGATTTGTATAGCTGTATTTTACTGCAAGTAGTTAAATCGTTTTTTAATCTGCATAGAATTCCATACTTCTTGGCAATTTTCTTGATGACATTGTCAATGTGAGCGTTGAACTTTAGCTTGTCATCAATAATCACGCCAAGATATTTAATCTCCCGAACGCGATCAATTGTCTCACCATCAATCGTAACTGAGACATTCTAATTTACTCGACTCTGTGAAATTACCATAAATTTAGTTTTACTTATATTCAATTTCAATTGCTTACATTTCAACCATCTACTTAGAAAACGCAAATCTTCGTTCAAATGGGTAACTGCTTCATTTAAATCTTTAGCTGCAATGAATAACACAGTGTCATCTGCAAACAGATTAATGTCACAAAATCGTAAAACACGTCGCATGTCATTAAAATACATAATAAACAAAAGGGGCCCTAATACACTTCCCTGGGGCACACCAAGGTTATTCCCCACGGGACTGGAAACAGAATCATTAAAAACAGTCCTTTGAGTTCTGTCAGACAAATAGCTTTCAAACCATCTGTAATTCTCGAAATTCCAAAGCGCTTAAATGCTTTCAACAACAAGGGCCTAGACATTGTTTCAAAAACGCGTTTCAGATCCAAAAAAACAGCAAAAATTGTTTGTTTACTCTCTAAGTTATCTTTCCATTTTGCTAATACTAAATTTAACGCGGTTTCACAAGAATGGCCTTCCCGGTAGCCAGATTGTTCCGAAATCAACAAACCAACGATTCTTTCCACACTTCAGGCACGTGCCCAGTTTGTAATGATTCATTAATAAGGTCCAGTAAAGTGTGACCAATGACATAAAAGCAATCTTGAATAACTCTAGCATTAACATTATCTACTCCAGCCATTTTTCCTAAGGAAAAGCAAATATTTCTAAGCTCATCTATTGTGATCGGGTGAAAACTTTCAAATCTGCAATTAATATTAACTGGCTGGTTTAATTCATCAGGTTCATCGACCAATTCAATTGATTGGTTGATCAATGAAACGCTATTGACGAAATAATCATTAAACTTAGATGCAATTGCTTGTTCAGACTGTTCTATTGTGCCTTCAACAGATATGGACCGCGATCTGCAATTGCTAGGTTTCAATAATGATTTCAAAATTTTCCATAACTCTCTGCTGTTGTTTTGATGTTGATCAATTTTCCTCTGTATATATTCACAACGAGTTTGTGAATGGATTGTGAATTGTGTACTTATTCCAATGATTATCACTATTAGATCTACAAAACTTTTTGTGCAATTTATCCCTCTTGCGTTTAAGACGCAAAAGATCCAAATTGTACCAGCTGTTCGAGTTCTTCAAAGAAACAAATTTTTGTTCAACTAGCTTATTTGTACACGTTTTCATGGTATTAGTAAGAACAGCTGCAGACTCATCCAAACTACCGCTCGCGATTGGAAAATCCACGCTTCTCTGAACAAGGTTAGAAACAGCCCATTTCCTCCAGCACTTCAATTTCACAAAATCATCGCTATTATTCAAGCTATTCTCAATTAAGTTAATACCTACTGTCTCATGATCGGTTATTTTCAAATCAGTATCGACAACTGAACAAACAGAATCAAAATTAGAATAAACATGATTAATCAAAGTTCTACTGTGCCTGGAAATTCGCGTATATTCATCTACCGTTTGTCTTAAATTGAAAAAGTTAGCTAAATGCTTCAAATGATTCGAATTATGATTATCACGCCAATTTATATTGAAATCTCGACAAGAAGCAGAAAATCTCGAAACAAAGTGCAGAACAGAAGAAGCGAGCAGCAACAAGGGCCGGAAATTGTATTTGCGTCTTTTGCAGCGTCCGGATGCATGCGTTTTAATGGACGATAAGACCTATGTAAAGGAGGACTCAAAAACCCTTCCAGGTCCACAATACTTTACTGCCGTCGTTGGGGAGGATGTGAGCGATGCGGACAGGTCGATTCAAGTGGAGAAATTCGGTCGAAAGTTACTGGTATGGCAAGCAATATGTTCCATTTTTTACACTACCGGAACTATAAATGCGGAAATATATCGATCTGAGTGTCTCCAGAAGAGATTGTTGCCTTTATATAAGAAGCATAGTACACCTCCACTGTTTTGACCGGATTTAGCGTCGGCTCACTATGCCAAAACCACTCTCAATTGGCTTGCGGAAAAGGGTATAGATTTCGTTGAGAAAAATATCAATCCACCAAATTGCCCTCAGCTTCGACCCATCGAACGTTACTGGGCAATCGTGAAGAGGGTCTTCAAGAAAACTGGTAAGGCAGCTGGGAACATGCAGGAGTTCAAAAAAATTTGGGCTCAAGCGTCCAAAAAATGCGATGCAACACTTGTCCGGAACTTGATGAAGAGCATTCGATCCAAAGTTCGAAAATTCGTGAAGGAATAACTTAAATTTCATCCGGTCTTCATTATGTTCAAGTTTAACCTCGTACAATAAAGGATCACAAGAAGCCGAAAGTTGTATAGTTTTAAGTTTTTTGACAAAAAAAAAAATATAATTAAAAAAAAATTAAAATTCCCCCCCCCCCCCCCCCCCCCCCTTTTTTCCCCCTTTTACCCCCCCCACCCCCCCCCAACCCCCCCCCCCCCTTACTTTTAAAAATAAATATAAATAAAAAAAAAAAAAAAACTCTGTAAAGTTAATTCGATAGACCCTGCACAAATAAATAATCAAAATAATAAAAAAAAAAAAAAAAAATTTTTTTTATAAAAAAAATAAAATTTTTTAACATAATATAAAAAAAAATATGGGGATAGCTTATTTTCTATACACCCCATTTTTAAAAAAAAAAAAAAAACCACAAAAAAAAAACACAAAAAAAAAAATGTTTCGCGTCGGAGACATCCCAAGTAACAAATTCAATTTTAAGGTACACTTGAAGAAGTTCTCAAGACTCATTTGATAAAACCACGCATAAAACTAGATATTCTACATAACATCGATAAAACAGACATAAAACCCTCATAAGTTCAAAAAGGCCCATACTACAGGAGGTTTTCAAGACTATTTCCCAAGATTCGCTTAAAACTTGATAGTTTTATCGGTACATACTTGTAATGACATGCAGGACATGCTTAAAACTATGATAAAACTACCACAAGTTTTGGTAGTTTTATGATTTTCCTCTTTAAGAACACTTCCAGTCCGTCACAAATATGTTTCAAAGATTCCATTTTTGGATTCGTTCTGCTGAATGGGGACTTTTTAAGAGAAAAAAAACATCGATATACTATGATGTTTCTTTTCCAAAGTGGATACGTATGCAAATTAATTGTAAAATTGACCATAAATGCATGAGTTTTTTGCCTGCAATTGATAAATTTTTCATGCGACGTTCAGTTTATTGGTGTTTTATAACATAAAAAATCGAAAATTTTAATGCGCCACGGAATCATTGCTAGAACATTGATTTATTTGAAAAATAAAAAATACTTGACAAATCAACAATTAGGTGACAAGGCTGATAAATTGTTAGATCTTGAATAAATTGTGTCTACAATCCATTTTAAGTTTCAAAATGTATTTTAAACAGCAGAAATTGTTCGTAGCATTGGAAAAACGAGAGTTTTGTTGCATATATATGAAAATGGCTACCATACGGAGGGAATCCAGAATAGCCACGCTCGCCATTTTTTAAGTGGTTTTATCTAAAACTACCATAAAACGCATATAAAACTAATATTTCTTGCACAAGACTAACAAGATTTTTTTAGGAGTGCGATAAGTTCATCTTTACTTGTTCTATTCTTGAATAAGATGAGTAACGCTTGAATAAAACTTGTTTGAATTACTCAAGGCAAACAAGTCTTTCGTAAGATAGCCATAAAATCATTGTGGAGAAGGCACATCATAAACAAAGAAAATGTGAACGTTCAAATCAAAAGTGCCTATGCATAGTTGTTGTTCATAATTACGGCTTATAATTTGTTGTTTTTAATCACCAGCGTAAGGCGATTAAAACATTAAAAAAAAACTCTAACTTGAATATGCTAACAATGGATTTGGGAAGAAGAACAGATAATAATATTGCGTCGATGGCTGAAACATCAGTTGAGCGAAAGATGATTTTTCTCTTGATCTGTACGCTGAACCTAGCTTTGGAAGAAGTGCACTGTGTAGTGGATCACTAAGCGATTCCAGCGCAGTACTTCCGACTTTGGTTTAAACGTGCGGATCATGGGAAAAATCGATTTTCGCTCAGATGATATATACTAATTTTTACTTGCAACGAGTATAAATATTGTGTAGCCTATTGGGAACGGAAATGCACGACTCGGGAGAATTCAACATTAACATAACATTTGACAATCTAGTGCACATTAAACCTTACGTCAAAAGTACTGCGCTGTATTTCCACGGCGGTGCGCCATATAACGCACTACCTGAGACGTTAGGTTTAACTAGCACAATTGGCATAAAATCAAATATCATGAGTTATGCATTTCGGTTTTCAACTGGCGACACATTGTACCATTTAATTTTATTCGTTTTACGCATAACGCATAGACCCTTTTGATAAGTTAGTCTCAGTAAGCTGCGAATCCAATGGAATGGTAAAAAAAAAATTGTCGTTGGTGGCTGAGATGAAGGAGTGTTCAATATATTGTATAAGTTTTTATTGAATTTTCGCTTGAACGATCCGCTGGTTTTTAATTTCTTCCACCTGTGGGCGTCCATTGTGACAGTTTGTTTATTTTTCACATAATGTTCTTTCCCAAGAATATGTGCTCTTATTTAAAATCAAATGGTTCTAAGAGAGTTTTATGGCAGCATTTCCAAGATACATTCATTATAAAGAAGAATGTCATAAAACTTTTACAAAACTTTTATCAGGTTTTATGCAAGTTGCGAAACGATGTCTTGAGAGGGGGATCAAGTATCTTATAAAACTACTGATAAGGTGAATTACACTTATAAATGATGTAGTTTTATGGAGGTTTCTTCAAGTGTTCTTTAATCACTCTTGAGAACTGTTAATGAATTAAAACCACCTTAACTTGGAAAATGCCCTGATAAAACCGGATGAACTCCATAATGCTCTGATAAAACTACCATAAAACATGAATAAAACCAATTTGCATTTGAATTGCTACTTGGGATAATCGGTCAAATTTATTGCATGTCCCCAAAAATTTTTTTCAACATTTTCCCCCCCCACCCCCCTGAATCTCACCGTTTACCAGTTAAAGTTTGAAAACGTGTTTTGGTGTTTTATTTAATTTTGAATAAGTGCACAAGTTAAGTGTTACTTTCGTAGTTTTCCAGAAGTCTGCGGTGGATTTGAGAGATTTTATTGCAGTGTTAAATGGAATATTTCTGTTGCATGGAAGATTGCAAACATTGTTGTATGGCGTGTGAGAGATTGCAAACAATATCGTTGCTTTCGCTTCCTTTTTTTCTCTGTTTGGAACGTAAACCACTGCGACCAGTAAATTGATCTATTGTAGTATATCCCGTATTGGAAAACGAAAGGGTGAGTTATGACAGTGACATAACTGCAAAGTTGACGTAGGACTGCTTGTCGATGTGGAGAAATTGATGTCATCGGATTGATAAATTTTATTTATTTTGAAATGTTCTTCTCAGTCTTCTTGGGCTGCAGGACAGCTTGACTGTGTTTGGTGGCAGACTGAAGATTGAACATACACCCAAAAGTTGAAAAGGTGGCAAAATATGCAATTGCAGTTTTTGCAATCATATATTGAGAAATCCGCATGATGAAGAAAAAGCAATTTTGCCCATTTTGATCCACAAAGCATTTTATGGTACAAATGAAGCCATGCAAGTGTGTGCAAGCGACTGGCAAGCAAAAATAGCTCGAAACAAATTTATCGCTGCAGGATCCTTAATCAATCATCTTCAACATATCAATATACAATATGGATGAGTCGATATCACAAAATGCCGCAACGCTATTGGCCACTGTTGTATTGCCGCCGTCAAGTGTTTTATTTTTGTTCTCACTGATCATCGACAAAGCGTTTTATGAAATAAACAATGCCATGCAAGTATGTTAGCGACAGGTTGCACAAAGCTTGGTGGAAAAAATGTCCATTTGCTTCATTGCTGTACCCTGAATTCCTCGCCAAGTGAACTAGCTGTAGGGTTTCTATTCATCATCTCTAAGTTTGTCAAGGTGGCTAAATGGTTGCCATCAAGAGCCGCCGCGCTGACGTTCACGGGTCGAGTCTCGATCTCGAAGTTAGAACAATTTATTTTTGTGAGCCATCTGACTTTCTGACTCTCATCTCTTACTCATCAACTAAATATTACTGCGCACAACCTCACGCACACGTTCATTTTTTCATTGCGAATTGCTGTTGCTTTTTTGCCCACCACTAATGTTAGATTTTTCATCCAAGTTACGATTAACAGCGAGAAATGGAACAAAATCATGCGAAATTGTATTACAATCTTGCTTTCTTATTTTGGGTGTAGAGCGAATTACGAACATCTTAACCTACCACCCAGTTGACCAGTGAAGACATTTTCGTCTTACAAAAAGTTCCACTGGCTGGAGCGGGAATCGAACCCTCAACTTATGGCAACCGCATGAACGACGGGCGATGCCGCTAACCACTTGACCACGAAGATGATGTGGGCGATTGATTTGGCCATTTTCCTCGAGACGCGGCTATTTAAGCAACGCCATGTTGAACTGGCGCGTGGTAATGAACATTTCAATGAGCTCAAGAGAAATTCCAATCAAACATACTCTATATAATTGATTTGATCGTCCTGAAAAGGACGGATTTTATTAGTTTACGGAGGAAACATGGTTCGCGATTCAAATTATCAGTCCTCTTGGGCTGCAGGACGTTTAGCAGGACACCACTCTGTGAAATGATCACACCGGAGAAAAGTTTTTTTTTCAGCTCCTCGTCTTTGCGGATGGCAAGCTGCAGGTGACGTGGGATGATTTTGGTCTTTTTGTTTTCACGGGCGGCGTTTTCTACCAACGTGCTCGCCGAACACGTCTGTCGCATACGGATGCACAGCGAGAACTGATGACCAATCAGATGTGGGTCGTCCCCACATGTTTGGTAATCGCTGGCACGGTAACTGAGGCAGTATGAACCAATCAGAGCGTGGCGCAAATATGATGTAATTTTCGACCAATAGCTTTGTGCGTTTATTCATTTTTATTTTAAGTTCTTTTTAATTAGTTTAAACAAATGTAATGAATTAAGTTAGCATCAGGGATTCAGCTTTGATGTTCTATCTGTGGAATGAAATATGTATCATACAATTTATGTGAGCCAGAGAGGAGATATTATCGTTTAAAATCTCCAAACCCGCGTAACGCTTTCGATTTCAAAAAATTAGAACGGCGCCCCTATGCAGGAATAGAATAGAGAGACGTAAGTCCTACGTCAAAAGGATGAAGTATTCGGTGTTGTTACGAATAAATTCAGGAGTCATCTGACTTAAATTTACTTACTTAAAAACGAAAGGGTCCACGAAAATTTACAGAAACTGCAGTTCGGCTCGAGTTGCCTGTTAATGATATTTTGTTTGTTAAATCAGTGCCAAAATTAGATTAGGGCGTATTTGCTTTTGTAAACAATGGCTTTTGTAGTCATTTGCTCTTGAACAAAAGGTCACAAATACAAATTAAGCACTCCTTAAGGAAGATCAGCTTTCTCTCTATCCGCTGATATATTCAATTTGAAGGAATTTTTTTCAACTTCCGATAAATTAGCAGACAAAGTGTTTGTTGACAAGAGCAGATTCGCCCTAATCAAATGTTGGCGCTAAAATGTTCAACGTGCTTGTAAGTGTGAAATGGATCCTGTGTTTACGGAGGGAACATGGATCGCAATTTAAATGTTCTTATCGGTTTTCTTGGGCTGCAGGACAGCCTGAGTGTTTGGCGGCACGTGATACTACAATAAAAATAGGCATTTACACCGTCTTCAACTCGAGATTGTACAGACTGAAGATTGAACATACACCCAAAAGTTGAAAAGGTGGCACAAAATGCAGTACAATGCCATGCAAGTATGTTTGTAGTTTTGCAATCATATCATGAGAAATCCGCATAATTCAGAAAAGGCTATTTTGCCCATTTTGATCCACAAAGCATTTTATGGTACAAATGAAGCCATGCAAGTGTGTGCAAGTGATTGGCAAGCAAAAATAGTTCGAAACAAATTTATCGCTGTAGGATCCTTATTCAATCATCACCAACATATCAATATACAATATGGATGAGTCGATATCACAAAATGCCGCAACGCTATTGGCCACTGTTGTATTGCCGCCGTCAAGTGTTCTATTTTTGGTCTCACTGATCATCGACAAAGCGTTTTATGAAATAAACAATGCCATGCAAGTATGTTAGCGACAGGTTGCACACAGCTTGGTGGAAAATATGTCCATTTGCTTCATTGCTGTACCCTGAATTCCTCGCCAAGTGAACTAGCTGTAGGGTTTCTATTCCCCATCTCTAAGTTTGTCAAAGTGGCTGTATGGTTCCCATCAAGAGCCGCCGCGCTGACGGACCCGGTTTGAATCTCGATCTTGTCATCGGCACATTCTATTTTTGTGAGCCATCTAACTTTCGAACACTTATCTCTTACTCGTCAACCAAATATCACTACGCACAAACTCACGCACACGTTCAATTTTTCATTGCGAATTGCTGTTGCTTTTTTGCCCACAACTTATGTTAGATTTTTCATCCAAGTTACGATAAATAGTAAGAATGGAACAAAGTCATGCGAAATAGTATTACAATCTTACTTTCTTAGTTTGGGTGTAGAGCGAATTACGAACAACTTAACCTAACATCAAGTAGACCAGATTGGACATTTTCGTTTTGCAAAAAGTTCCACAGGCTGGAACGGGAATCGAACCCTCATCTTCATGGCAACCGCTTGAACGTCGGATGACACTGCTAACCACTTGACCACGAAGATGATATGGGCGATTGATTTGGCCATTTTCTCCGGGACGCGGCAGTTTAAGCAACGCCATGTTGAGCCGGTGCTTGGTAATAAACATTTTGATGAGCTCAAGAGAAATTTCAATCAAACATTAGAGTTTGTAAATATTGGCCAGAAAAATTATAACTCACATTTTAAAACTACCTGTAACTAACCTAATCTATTATCTGGAACTAGTCCACTATGTACCTATGTACAACAAGAACTACAATGAAGCTAACCTACCCCCTACACTAAATATGTGAAAAACATAATTGGTCTGCCGTATTGCAGTTCGGCTCAAATTAACTGTTAATATTTCGTTTATTGAATGTCCAACGTGCTTGCTGGTTCTCCCTTAGCTCAGTCGGTAAAGGCGCAGCTACAAAGCAACACCATGCTGGAGGTGGCTGGGTTCGATTCCCGGTTTGGTCTAGGATTTTTTGTTAAGGAAAATTTCTCGACTCCCTGGGCATAGCGTATGATTGTACTTGCCACACAATCATACTAATGCAAAAATGGTACCTGGCATCGAAAGCTCTTAATTAATAACTGTGGAAGTGCATTTAGAACACTAAGTTGAGAGCAAGCAATCAGCTAATTGTGAAAGCAATAAACTTGAAATGCTAAAGAAGAGAAGAGCTTGCTGGTTTTAACATGGCAAAAAGAGATTAATATACAGTGACCAGCAAAAATAAAGATCCACCTTTGATCAATGTATTATTGTTGAAAAAAACACGTATTTTTGAAAAAGTAGGGTATTCCTATACATGTTTCTGAAAAATAAACATAGACGTACCATTTCAGTACAAAAATAACGATCACTTTTATTCCTTGCATAAAATAAAAAACAAAATTAATGGAGTTTAGTAAAATACGTATGACATAAAAAAAGATCCACTTCATGTATGAATAAAAAAAAATAATCGAAAGAGTTGGAATCAACTCTTCAATAGTCAATATGACCTCCCTTCGCTTCAATGATGGACTGCAATCGTTTCGGGATGCTATCGACTAGGTTTCTGAGGTGTTGTGGATCCAACTCATTCCAGGCCTGCTCCAGTGCCGCAAAATATGTTTGCTTGTTTGTTACGTGGGTTTTTTCGACTGTATTGTCGAGAATTGCCCAGAGATTTTCAATTGGGTTTAAATCCGGGCTCTGGAGAGGCCATTCCAAGGGTTTAATCCGACAGGCACGGAAAAAAGCTTGTGTTTTCTTGGCCGTATGCTTTGGGTCGTTGTCTTGCTGAAAAATTTAATTATCTTCCAGACCCATTTTCAGCAAAGATTCTTCCATATTCTCGTTCAGAATATCTATATACCCATCTGCCGTCATAACACCACTGATTAGAACCAGATTTCCCACTCCAAACCATGAGAAACAGCCCCAGACCATGATATTTCCACCTCCGTGCTTCATGGTCCCTTGTAGATGTTTATCCTTCAGCCCTTCATCGCTTTTCCGCCAAACTCGCAGTCGTCGTTTTCTGTTGAACAGCTCAAACTTTGATTCGTCTGACCAAACAACCCGTTTCCAGAACTCCAGTGGCTTATTTATATGGTTTCTTGCACACCGCAATCGCGTCTCCTTATTCACCCTACTTATGAACGGCCGTTTCCGAGCAAAATGACTTTTCAAACCGTGCTCAGCAATTCGTCGTCGAACTGTACGATTGGATATCGAAAGGCTTAGCTTTTCTCTGAGCGCACGGATGGTAACAAACGGATCCTTTTTAATTTCTCGGATGATTCTAGTGTTTTCGCGGTGATCAGACATGCGATTGCGCCTACGTCCTGTTCGATCTGCGACACTTCCAAGTTTTTGGTGTTTTAAAACTATTTTCGGCACTGCACCACGGCTTACACCATACTTTTCGGCAACTTTGCGCTGAGATTCGTTTTTTGAGCAATCGCGCATGATAAGATTTCGAACTTGGACTGTTGTTTTTTTTCCTCCCATGATCGATTCTTAAAAAACTCGTCACTTGGGCTAAACTCACTTATTTCTCACAACTGTAGCAATTATCTGTGATGGATGTAAATAAAGGAATGTCAAAAGCATGACCAACAAGGGGTAAGCCAAGTGGATGTACACGGAAAGTATTTTTTTTCCTAGTGGATCTTTTTTATTGACATACCGTAAACACAAGCTTATTTCGTTTTTCACATGCAGTTGGCTGAAATGAATATGTATATTCAAACTTTTACGCTAAGCCTCATGAATGATACCCAAATATGTACAGTACGGGTAAGAAAGTTGATATTGATACGAAGTTGTAAAGATATCTATGCCTGATTAGTATACGGCTCGATGGATCTTTTTTTTTTACCGGTCACTGTATGGATACTAATAAAATGCTGCTCATTTTCTCCAGAACGCGGCTTGTCAAGCGACGCCATGTTGAGCCGGTGCGTGGTAATGAAAATTCGATGAGCTCAAGAGAAATTTCAATCAAACATACCCTTTAGTTGGCAAATTTATTTGTTCGTCCTGAAAAGACCGGGTTTTAGTTGTTATCTGAGGGAACATGGTTCGCGATTGAAATTTTCTTCTCGGTCTTCTTGGGCAGCAGGCCTGGGTGTTTGGCAGCACGTAATACTACGATAAAAATATTCATTTACACCGTCTTCAACTCGAGGTTGTACAGACTGGACATTGAACATAGAGCGAAACAACGAACAACTTAACCTACCACCCAGTGGATTAGACTGGACATTTTCGTTTTGCAAAAAGTTCCAAGGGCTGGAGCGGGAATTGAACCCTCACTTCATGGCAATGAACGACGGGTGATGCCGCTAACCACTTGACCACGAAGATGATGTGGGCGATTGAATTGGCAATTTTCTCCGGGATGCGGCTTTTTCATCGCCATATTGAGCCGCTGCGTGGTAATGAAAATTTAGATGAGCTCAAGAGAAATTTTTAGCAAACATACTCTTTAGTTGGCAACTTGATTTGATCATCCTGAAAAGGACGGATTTAAGTTGATAACATGGTTCGCGATTGAAATTTTCTTCAGTCTTCTTGGGCTGCAGGACACCACTCTGTGAAAATGGACACACCGGAGAAAAGTTTGCTCAGCTCCTCGTCGTTGCGGATGGCTAGCTGCAGGTGACATGGATGATTCTTCTTGGTCTGGTCTTCTTGTGTTCACGGGCGGCGTTTTCTACCAACGTGCTCGCCGAACACGTCTGTCGCATACGGATGCACAGCGAGAACTGATGATTGGTCGGTCGTCCCCACATGTTTGATAATCGCTGGCACGGTAACTGTGGCAGTATGAACCAATCAGAGCGAGGCGCAAACATGATGTCATTTTCGACCAATAGCTTTGTGCGTTTAGACATTTTTCTTTTAAGTACATTTTAATTAGTTTAAACAAACGTTATGAATTAAGTTAGCAACAGGGATTCTGCTTTGATGGTCTACCTTGCGAATGAAATACTTATCGTAAAATTTCTGGTGGCCAGACAGGAGATATTATCGTTCAAAATCTCCAAACCCGCGCAACGCTTGCGATTTCAGAAATTTTAGAACGGCGCCCCTATACAGGAATAGAAAAGAGAGACGTAATTCCTACTTCAAAAATCTCGCATTCCCTCTAGCATCTAGCATCTAGCATTAGATAACGCAGAAAGGTCAATGTTTCTTTTTATCTGTGCCAGATATAAAATAAATATACACTGATAGGCAAAATAAAGTGCCCACCTCTTCATTTTTTCAATTTCTCTCATTTACTTGGTTCAAATTCAAGTAAACACACTGTATTTTTTTAATCATCTTATTTTTTATATTCTTTTTAAGTTTCACTTATGGAATACTGAAAAAAAGGAGTTTTACTTAAAGAACAACAAAATCAATTTGTGTTGAAAAAAAAACAGTGACAAAAAAAAGTGCCCACTTCAAAAATCGATATGTTTTCGATAAGTTTCCATTGGAAGACCCCTCGATTGTTTATGTTTTGATATTTTGACATGTTTTGAAGCAAACGGCTCAACCTGGTGCATTTGTATACGTGATCGCATTTGATTCAATTGAAAAAAAAAATGGAGAACGCAGTGCTTTTGAAAGCAATTCCCTTGTGTATCCGAAAATTGGTCGTTCGTGATGTGCAAAACGGTGAATCGCACTGGGCTGTCGCTAAGAAGTACAGTATCAGTAAGGCAGCGGTTGGCAAAATTCTTCTGAAGCTTAAAACGTTTGGATCAGTGGTGGATCGCCCTGGCAGAGGCAGAAAGCGGAAAACGGATGCGAGAACGGACACCAAGATCATGCGCGAAGTCAAGAAGAACCCGAAGGTAACTGTCCACGAGATCCAGGAAACCCTTCAGTTATCAGTTTCCGGTCGAACTGTTCGTCGCCGTCTCGTAGCACAGGGGTTGAATAGCAAACTTGCCCGGAAGCGCCCATTTATCAGCAAGGCAAACAAAGCCAAACGGCTTAAGTTTGCTAAGGAGCATGCTGATAAGCCCCTAGAGTTCTGGAAAACGGTGCTCTGGACGGACGAATCAAAATTCGGGCTGTTTAACCGAAAGCGGCGGGTTCGTGTTTGGTGCAGATCGGGAGAGGAGGTTCAGGAGCGCCACATCCAAGGCACGATGAAGCATGGAGGAGGAAATGTGATGGTCTGGGGGTGTTTTTCGTGGGGTGGAGTGGGAAGTATTATGAAAATCGACGGGATAATGACGGCAGATTCTTACATCAACATCCTGCGAGAAAATCTGGAGGTTTCGCTGATCCAGACGGGCCTTGAAGAGAAGTTCGTATTCCAGCAGGACAACGACCCGAAGCATACTGCCAAGAAGACCAAGTCTTTCTTCCGGTCTTGTCGGATCAAACCACTGGAATGGTCTCCACAAAGCCCGAACCTCAATCCCATCGAGAATTTGTGGGCGATTCTCGATGCCAGGGTTGACAAAACTGGTGTTACCAATAAAAATAACTATTTTGAAGCCCTGGAGCGCGCCTGGGAAGAGCTAGATCCACAGCACCTAAAGAACCTGGTTGATAGCATATCGAAGCGCCTGCAGGAGGTCCTGAAGGCCAAAGGAGGACACAACAATTATTGAAATGCTTTTATTTTACTTAAATTTATGTTTTCTGTAGCCTAAAAGAAGTGGGCACTTTATTTTGTCACTGTTTTTTTTTTCAACACAAATTGATTTTTTTTTTTTTAAGTAAAACTCCTTTTTTTCAGTATTCCATAAGTGAAACTTAAAGAGAATATAAAAAATAAGATAATAAAAAAAATATAGTGTGTTTACTTTAATTTGAACCAAGTAAATGAGAGAAATTGAAAAAACGATGAGGTGGGCACTTTATTTTGCCTATCAGTGTATATAAATAAATATAGATATAAATAAAGACTATGATATGTTCCAATGACTACAAAAACAAATATGTTTCCTTAGTTTGAATTAATTCGGACTAGGGTTCAGGGGTAGATCTGATACCCCGCAACGCACCACGAAAATGTGATCTACCAGCGTTTACGCTTCCTTTGGCGGGGGGAAATTTTACGCGCCCGTTAAAATTAATTTTCTTTTCTTCAAGAGAAGTTTCTTCACACTTGACTGAAATGAATGACAGTAAATATTTTTGTTAGAATTATTCATTTTACTTTCTACGGTAAAACAGAATTTTTGTCTAACGGATTATTTAGAAAATTTGTATTTTCACTTCTACTACCTTCGTCGTCTGTATTCTACAGCGACGAGTCAAATCCAGATATTCAATATCTTGAAAATATTCGAAGATTTTTAGGTTTGTTAGGATTGTTGCATATCCATTGTTTTCATCTTCGTCATTCTCGTCAAAATTATCATTTAGTAGGATTTAGCTGCCAACATCTACGTGGTTTATGAACTGGCCCATGTCTTAATTTGTGACTCCATTAGCGTTCGACGTGTGCGCTCATCCGGCGTCTCTTCGGAAAACTTGAGGTTCTGCGTTCCGGAAATCAGTTTCTCAGTGAAATTTTTGTACTAGGTGTGATATGATGTATGATATCTACTACCACCCATTGTAGCACGGAAACAAAGTCCGACAGCAATGGGCTCTTCTCTCTGTTAGACTTGATCAAGCTTTAATAACCACTGATTATCCTAATCATGCCGTTGTATGAAGGGCCAAAAGGGGGTTGGGTGGATCGATATGCAACATCACTTATACGTATCCACAGGGATATAAAGAATCTCCTTCCAATAACAAGACTGAACAATTGGTCAAAAGAGCAAGCTATCTAACATGAGGATGCCCCAATGGGCGGGGAGAAGAGCCCGCCCTCTATTTACAAACTGTTAGCAATGGGGAGTTGGCATTCCCACTCTCCCCATCCAGAGAGCTTCAATCGGGTGCCCTGATGGTCCCTCCCATTCCCATGAATATAATGGTGTATATATTTATGTAAATGAAAAATACTACAAGCATTCGTATCTATAATATATGATCTTCATTCGGTTGATCCTGAAATGCAAGAAATGTTGTAAAGTGCTAAAGTGTAGAAATATGTGTTTCGCGCTTAAGCAAGTTTTCGTTCGGTTTCAGCGATAGCAGCATTTCACCACAATCTTAAATTGAGGTATCCTGAAAAAGTTTGTATAATAGATTATAATAGCTTTATTGAAATTTTACAAAACTTAACAATTTATACATTTAAATTTACTGTTGCCATGGTCACTATTTGCTACTTGATGCTGATTTTATAACAGCAATCCGCTTATATTTTTGCTGACCTTATAGTTATTGCTACTGAGTTAGGCAAGGGAAGATTTAACTGGAAGGGAGTTAAAGATAAATGGGCAAAAAAAACAATAAGTAATCTTTGAATAATCTATGAAGTAAAATAAATAAAACAATATTACCAAACATAATTATATTGTAAGTTATGATGAAGTAATGACAAAGATTGAAATGTAAAATCAAACACTAGCCAAATGGCACACAGCGCTGCATGAATCAGATCAGCTCAAAATTGGTAAAAAGTCCATTTGCAAACCGGAAATGAAAAATACATTCAGCAATAAGTGCAAAAGCCTACCACAGATTCCGTAATTTTCAAAAGCCTACCACAGATGTAATTTTCTGCGTTATATACTGGACATATATGGAATGCTAGATGTCATAAATTGAAGGTATATTTCGTGTTTAAGTCAGATACCGTTAAATCAGGTTTGTTGTATGAAAATGTGAAGGTCATGATATGATGGAAATAATACGATGTTCTAAAGAAATACTACATAATGTACATATAATAATTAAATGCCGTTATTTGCCTCTTCCGCTGCGATGTTAGATGATTGAAACTCTAAAATAGCGAAAATTCTAACGTGATATAATGGTATAAAGTTGATAACCTGGCAGCCTAGCAAAATAGCAAAGAATATGAGTATGACTACTGCCCAAAAACGGAAACTCAATAAATCCAAAACGAAAAAAATTAAAAATAAATGACAGGAAATTTTTGGATAACTCTTTTTTCCTACTGGGCCCCTAAATGACTCTCCACGTCTGTAAAATAGAAAATGTAGGATCATAAACAATTATATTTGTAAAGTCTGCATGTCTGCTGATCCTGCTGCAATTGTAGACGGACTTGCATTATCATAGCCACGGGGGAAGAAAACAATTCAAAACCATTACACAATACCTGGGAATTCTATGGATGATCTGAAATTATATACCGTATAAAGAATACTTCCATTTTTCGTGGTAGAGTAAGATTTCAGCATGCTACTTTACCGGGGTCACGCTGCCTACATCTCGTTGGTGCGGCTGCCACCTAATGTATAGTTGACGCGATACAGCGTTTCCTACTCAACCGCTGGATGCCAGGATAGACGCTGTTTGAGCCGCACCTCCTTGGTGGATAGATGCTCGGCACGCACCTCCTCAATCTAGCTGAAGTCAGAAGGACAACAGTGCCCAGGCTGCACTACCAGCTAAGTACGTAACCCTTAGCTGGCGGTCTTTGTCATCTCTTGCCCCGTGAAAGCATGAGGTAGGAACTTGTGAGGACCTAGCTATGTTGCGGGGACGCACGCTCCATCCCAGGTGTCTACTCACCATTTTGCAGCCCTTAAATTTTTTTTTTAGGAATGAAAAAATAATTAAAGAACCCCCCCCCCAAAATAAACCAAAGACAACCAAAAATAACACCACCTCCAAAAAACCCCGCCCGAAAAAAAAAACCCAAAAAAAAAAAAAAAAAAAAAAAACGGTTTTTTTTTTATTTTCCCCCCTTTTTTTTAATTACTATTCCCCCCCTATTTTTTCCCAAAAACCCAAAAAAATGACTGTAATGACCGTCCTTAAACGTTACCGGGAAACGAGCAGAACAAAACAAGTGTAGAAGTGGAGCTTACGACCGGAAACTACGAACAAGGATAATCAGGGCAGTCCACAAGAATTCTAGGATCTCCTGGCGTGAATTGGTGAAAAAGTTCGACCAAAATCCTTCTCGCATACAGTTCGGCGAATCTGTATGCGAGAAGGATTTTGGTCGTAACATGCCAGCAAACATTCCAATAGGACTCGTAAACAAAACCTGGTTGACAAAAACGGTGCACGGGTAGAACGAGCAAGTACTGACCAAATACAACGGATGTATGTTGATGGACAATGCAACTTACGTGAAAATGGACAAATCTCGGGTCAAAAGTTTTAGGTTTCTAAACGTAAAGTGGATTAAGTTAGTTCAAATATGTCTTTTCAGATAAAGTTGCTGGAAAGTTGATGATTTGGCTAGGTATCTGCAGTCGTGGAAGAAAAACGAAGGTTTTCGTCACTGGCGCGGGCCCTTTAATTTTTTGTATGTCATTTCCTCACGGAGCAATACCTCATTTTGTGCGACCAAATTCCAAATGAAACAGGCTTCAAAATTAAATTATGTTGTAGTTGGTATGAATTAAGTACAAACCGTGAATTTCACATTGATCTGAAGATGTTTGGAAACGTAAGGAAATGTATTTCCGTGCTACTTATAGATTGAGAGAAGAGCTCGATACATTCATCCACTTCGACATCTGAATATTTGCCGTCAATAGATTTCCATGGATGATCTGCCAAACAAAACATCAAATGAAACAGAGTATTTTCATTTCATTTCCAAGTTGAGGTTCTCCGGAGGCAATTAAATGAAATAAAAATTCAACAGCAAGTTGCTTCAAAAAAATTTACGTGATGTAGTTCAGTGTATTAGTTGATGAGTGTGAGTTTGGAGTCCGATGATAGCACATAAAAGAAAAATAAAAACAATCAAGATTCGTCGACAAGATTTGAAGCACTTTCGCATGGTAGCTCTCTGTAGTTCCTTCAAAGCCATCTTAACAATAATTATTCTCGACAACTCATTCAAAACGACGTATCTTATTTTGTAAACAATTCAGACTTAAATCTCTCAAAACTTTAAGCACCCCTCATGTTTCGAAACCATTATTCTTTTTTACGTTTAAATCTTTGTTTACGTCTTCGTTTACAAAATTAGATACGTCATTTTGAATAAGTTGTCGAGAATTTGAAAATACCTGAATAAGGATCTTGCGATTGCTTCGATTGTCAATGCACTAAGTAGTACGGCAATAAATACAAATTAATATGATTCAGAGCTATATGTGAGCCAGACGCTTACATAGACTTACATTTCTTCGTTTATTTCATAAAACACTTCGTGGATCAAGATGGGCAAAAATGTGTTATCCAAAGCTTACGGTTTTCGCAAGATTTGATTGCAAAAGCTGCAATATTGACGTGGCGCCAATAGCAGTTTTTTCAATCAATAGCAGTTTTTCCAACTTTTTAACTTTAGGGTGTAAAATAAGTGACTGGTATTGTCCAAATATGAATGTCTGCACAGTCGACAACACGAATACGCACCTATTTGCTACCAGAATCCTATGATTAAAATAGTACCTAGTGCAATGAATGATTTATTAATTTATAATGAATAAACCAAATTGAAGAATTACTTAAATTCTATCAGTTGTTTTACCAATGAACATAGTTTATAAGTGTTAGCAAAAGACAGATGTTTAAATGTATAAAATATAACAAATTGATCTTATTCACGACAGTAAAAACAAATAAAACAACTGACTTCCTCTTCATAGCTTCTTTGACAACTACTGAAATTTCCAGCTGAATAATGTAAACAAAATAGAAATAAAGAAAAAATCACTTTCCAGAGATCTTGCGATATTCGATTTTTCAGTAAAGGCCAAATAAACAGTGGGTTGATTAATAAAAATCAACTGATAAGATTATAACTGTAGTGGATTCAGTTTTGTAAATTTAGGGTGCAATTAAAACTTATCCATCTATGAGTTCAGTTTTTCCTTAGAGGGGACTAACAATTAACATAATACTAGGTATTTCATCATTTGTTGTTCTTTTTTGTGTTCGAATTTCGGATCAAGGGATGAGTTTTGTTTGTTACAAATAGTTGATTGGAGTCCTCCTTTAGCTTAGTTGGTAGATGTGCAGCAACAAATGAAACAAATTGTAAATACAAATTTCTCGATTCCCTGGGCATAGAGTACGATTATCATTACCGATGATGGGTAACTTGCCTGTACACAAGCATCGGAAGTTCCCAATTAATGCCGAGGGAAGTGCACCTAGAACATTAAGTTGTGAGCTTGCAGTTAACTTATTTTGATTTGCAATAAGCTTGAAATGGTAAACAAGAAAAAAAACAGTGATAAGATTGTGTTTGTTAACAGAAGCAAGGACGTCAAAAAAGTCAAATACGCCGCAATTATACTGAAGTAAAAATCCACAATTAAGCAAACAGAGTGAAAAAATCAATGGCTTTCGATTTCTCTAGAATATAAGTCTACAATAGAAGCACTACTGTTTGGGGCTACCTTGAATTGCAAAGGTTATGAGAAATCAGAAGATTAAGCCTTTAAACAAAGCAGTCTTCTAGTCAAAGTTGACACTGGTTCGATCGTACGTAGGCATTCAAAGATATGTCAATATGTTCCGAAGAACACCTAAAAAAAATGAGATTCGACATATGAGCTAATTACGATAAGCAATAAGCCTAGTAAAGAAAAGAAGATAAAATGGAAAATTTGTCGCAACAAGTGCCACAGCTATTAAGCAAGACCATGCTGGCGGTATTCAATGCCTGGTTCAGTCTATAATGTTCTTTCTGGACAAAAAATTACTCTCACTAACATTTCAATGCATAAATTGTTTAGACTTTGAAAGTACTTAATTCATATCTGTCAAAGTGCTAAGCTGATTCTAAATTGATAGCTAACAAAAAGTTTATGATTCGAAATATGTTCTTTAATCATACTTATCGCATTATGCCTTGTTCAAATGGTAGAGTTTAAACATGTCTAAATAAGCTTTTAAATATCGAGAAAACCATGATGACATGTTTAAACTTTATATGTTAGTTTGCCAGTCAAATCAGATTATTTGCAAATAAATCTTCAGTTTATTTTTGAATAAGCCTCATATCTGTGTAACAAATCACTTTTCCTAGTAAGGAGAGAAAAGGATGCATTAAATGATCAAAACAAAACTAGCGATTGCCCTATCAGCAGGTCAGCACATGTGCGGGAGGAGAAAGATCCAAACTCCGCCTACTGAGAGCAAAACAAGAGAGAAAGTTGAGTGGGACAAAGAGAAAAAAAAACAGACTCATAGAGGTGCTTCACGGAAGACGCCTTAACCGTGTCAGCCGTGGGGTAAGGCATCAAGAATGGATTTATGTGCTCCGATGATGCTCCGATGGAACAGCGCCACTTTTGACATTCACAGCGACAACACTATCGCGCTGTCAAGTGTTAACCTCATATTTTTACTATTCTTCAATTTTCATTTGCTTTTGGAGTGAATACACTCATTCGATTTAGCTATTCCAGGTTTCATTGTTCGAAAGTTTTGGCATAATTAAAATAGCAATAGGATTTCGAAAATCAGCCATAATTTTTTTTTTTGATGACTATATATAATCAGTTCCTAGGGCAAAATTGGAGCCTTTTAGTTGCTCTTTCGAAAGATGTCTTTGGATCCACGAAAAAACAAAAATTTGCATGTTACGAGCAAAAAACCGGTCCTGTTCCATCTTACAAGCCTTTCCTCTATTTATTCAGTATAACCTTAAATGGATTAAAGTAAAGCGGCATTGGGGAGCATGACATCAGTACTGCTATCATACTGAGCACATCAGTCGTTCTTTAAATCCCACTCTATGAAAACTCAATTAATAAAACATTATAACTGATACCTATCCTTAGCAAACAGCATCAAGAGAGCCTTGTTGGTTATTTTCAATCATCGAAAAATTAACACGTACATCCCCCCCCCCCCCCCCCACCACACACTCACCGCAACTTATTGTTCAACTTCTATGGTTTCACTATACACAGTACAGTATGACCATCTGGTACATGGTAAAACCATGAAAGTTGAACAACAAGTTGCGTACATTTTTCGTACATGTTCTCTGATCTTACCAAGTATGTATTTTCCACGTCATCCACGCCATCCATTTTATTTTATTGTAGTTTCTTTTGATTTCTCACAGATCGATAGATTAATATCCCCATGCCCTGGTTTTGGATGACACTGTAAAGGTGACAATAGAATTGAATCTAATAAAAAAAAATACTAATGTGTAATGATTTGACACTATTATTACAGAATTTTTATATTCTCATGATATTAATATTTTTGGCCAAATCACTCACAATAATTTTTATATGAAACAGTTGGGTGGGATGAATAACACAGAAAAATTTGTGTACATTGTTAATTGATATGAATTAAATCAATATTATAAATATATGGCTCTTTGAGGCAGTTTAAAACGTTTGTCTCATCAATAAGTGCATTAATTTGATTCAATTACACTTAATTTTTGCACTTATAATTAACGATGTTCAATTCTATTGAACGAAAATACTAGTTCAGCCAAATAATTTTATTAAATTACTTGATAAATTTTTTTATCTAAATTCAAAACAAATTTTTTGTTTAAAACAAAACGAAATACGTTTGATAATACTATGGTTTCTTCGGCGACCAATATATTATTGTGTTATATATTACTAACCCCATTTTTTCTAAATCATGTGTGTTTTTACTAAACATGTGTAACAAGTGACACTGTAAATGTGATTTTGGCTTTTTCTAGCTAAGGAAGTTTGAATTTTTCGCCGGGATTCAGTTTTATTCAAAATTATTTTAACACACGCCATGTAATAACTTACCTGGGATAACCAACCATACATATACAGCAATTCCATGAAAAAAAGTTATACGATCGCTCAGAATTTTATAATATTCGGTAGGATTGTTCAACATCAAAAAATATTAGACCCGTATTTTTTTATTTCGTTATTAGACTGGACCTTTCTGCGTTAGGCTGGTCCAAAAAATCGTGATTTTTCAAAATCTTCAATTTTCAAAAATTTATAACTCCTAAACCGTTTAACCGATTTTAGTCATTTTTGGCCATTGTATTGGTATTTTTTTGAATTTCCAAGCAAAAATACGAAACCTTTGAATATATCAATTTTTGTATGAAAAAAATACAAAACAAATAGTTTTTCTTGAATTTGACTGCGAGGGGCCTCAACGACTCCTTGTTTTAGTATTTTTAAATGAAAGAGCATTCAATTTTACATAACATATCAAAAAATTGGAGATGTTCTGCGTGTCGTTTTGGAGATACAATTTTTTAAATAATAAATCATTACTCTTCATTTTATACATCACCCGCCTGTAGAAACGATGAAGATGCATGGTAGATTACCATGCGTCTCCATCCAATCAAACCTATGACTAATGAAATCTATGAGTTACTTACAAACTTAGTATAACATTCGAATCAGTCTTTAAGGCTTTCCGTTAACCACACAGACCAATTGCTATTTTTTGACGATTACCTTTTCAAATAAATAAGGCTTTAAAATTTCAAATATTTTTGCTTAGTGTAAGTTCCAAGAAAAAAACACTTTAAAGCCGCGCGACATGATGAACATGTTAAAAAATAAGAAAAACACTTTTATACATTTATTTTTATTTATTAAGTTTTTTCATAACAATTTTATACATTTTTCTTCCGTTGAAAATGAATTTTGTTTCACAATAATATACTCTTCGTTTTGAGGCTTAAAACTATGGAATGACTGAGTCCCTGAAATTTGCTTCACACGTGTGTAACGATTTTTTAATTTTCTTTCCATTTTATTATAGTCGGATTCCGAAAAAATTGATAGTGTATTTTCGAGTCTGGCTTAGAAATAGCCCATGAATAAAGTTCTTCGGCCGTTGTTATGTGATGATCTTGCAAACTGGCTTTCGCAGCATTTCGTTTCAATACGCCTCCCAAAGCATCACAAGGGCCCTTTCCATGACAAGTAGCGAAAAAATTCCACTCGGCATCTATGCCAAAATCTTTTTGCATGTTGCACAAATTAAAAGCGGTCATTTTATTTTTGTATTGGCTTCCAGATCCATCTGAGAAGAAATAAATTTTCTCTAAACCTGATAACTTACTTTTTATGAACGCTATGCATTGAGTCAAAAAAAGACGCACTGCGACATGATTATGTTTAGTGAAATCAGCAATTGCAATAAAACTCAATGTACTATTCACCCTTGTGCTATTTATTTTAAAGATGAAGAATCAAATGATTTGAAGTTTACCAGTTTTATTGCAATTGCTGATTTCACTAAACATAATCATGTCGCAGTGCGTCTTTTTTTGACTCAATGCATAGCGTTCATAAAAAGTAAGTTATCAGGTTTAGAGAAAATTTATTTCTTCTCAGATGGATCTGGAAGCCAATACAAAAATAAAATGACCGCTTTTAATTTGTGCAACATGCAAAAAGATTTTGGCATAGATGCCGAGTGGAATTTTTTCGCTACTTGTCATGGAAAGGGCCCTTGTGATGCTTTGGGAGGCGTATTGAAACGAAATGCTGCGAAAGCCAGTTTGCAAGATCATCACATAACAACGGCCGAAGAACTTTATTCATGGGCTATTTCTAAGCCAGACTCGAAAATACACTATCAATTTTTTTTCGGAATCCGACTATAATAAAATGGAAAGAAAATTAAAAAATCGTTACACACGTGTGAAGCAAATTTCAGGGACTCAGTCATTCCATAGTTTTAAGCCTCAAAACGAAGAGTATATTATTGTGAAACAAAATTCATTTTCAACGGAAGAAAAATGTATAAAATTGTTATGAAAAAACTTAATAAATAAAAATAAATGTATAAAAGTGTTTTTCTTATTTTTTAACATGTTCATCATGTCGCGCG
>JAHHFK020000349.1:0-80668 GCA_024533555.2 Aedes koreicus | reverse complement strand
CGGCGAATCGCGACGTGGCGGTGGTGATGGACGACGAGACCTATCTCACCCTGGATGGCAATGACTGGCAGGGCACTTCGTATTTTACTTCCCCCACGAAGTGAGCTCCGAGGTGAAGTTCATTTCACACACCTAGTTCCCCCAGAAAGTGCTGCTGTGGCTGACAATCAGCGAGAAGGGGATGTCAAAGCAGCTCTTCGTCCGCTCCGGACTGGCCGTGAACGGGGAAATTTACAGTACGAAATGCCTACCGGAAGTTGCGTCGTTCATCAAGAAATACCATAAGGGCGAAGACGCGGTGTTCTGGCCGGATCGGGCGTCGGCCCACTACTGGAAGCGATCGTTGGAGGAGATGGAGCGGCTGAATATCGACGTGGCACCCAAGTCGGCGAACCCGCCAACGACCCCCAGCTGCGTCTCATCGAGAATTTCTGGCCTAACCTGAAGCGTAAGATCTACTCCAACAATTTTGTCGCGAAACCTGAGGAGGAATTGATAAATAAAACGTAGAAAGAACTCAACGCATGTGCCTACACGCATGTTTTCGTCCACCATGGCGAATGTTCCGGTTAACTGCCGAAAAGCCGCTCGCAAGGGCATAGAATTTTTTTGCAAGTAAGCTTAAATAATTTCCTTCCATGGGAAATTTATCAAAAGCAATTATCTGTCTTAGTTTTTTTTTTATCACCATCCTAAAAAAGTCCATTTTTTTCAATGCAAACGTTACTTACATGGTTAAACATCTTGATCGATTGACTTTATACGCAGTAAGTTTGGTACAGTTGTGATTTCTAATTCATTCAGAATGAAGCCGAATGAGTTGCACGCAGGTGTAATTCAACTTTTTCGAAAAGGAAAAACTGTTTCAGTGATTGCAAAGACCCTGAATATGGCAAAATCTACAGTGAGTGACGCAATAAGACGATACCAACAGCTTGGAACGCTAGATGACCGCGTAGGGAGAGGAAAAAAGCGCAGCGTTCGGACTCCACAAATGCGCGAGATTACCCGGCGACGAATCAAGCGAAATTCCCCGATTTCCATCCGAAAGTTCGCGAAATCACTGAAAATTTCAAAATCTTCCGTGGGAGCCATAGTTCACGGCGATTTGAAGCTTCAGTCATATAAAATGTGCAAGAATCACTACTTGAATGACACCTTGAAAGCAAACCGGTTGAGAAAAGCTAAGGTTCTCCTGAACCGCTTATCCGAGGGCCGCTATCGGTCAGTGCTGTTCACCGATGAAAAAGTTTTCACAATCGAGCAGCATCACAACCACCAAAATGATCGGCAGTTGCTTCCTGCTGCTTACAAAAGTCGTGGAAGTACTTCAAGGAGTCATCATCCGGCTTCTGTTATGGTTTGGGCTGGCATAACTCATTCCGGCAAAACCCCTTTGATCTTCATCGACAAGGGGGTGAAAGTGAATCAAGCGGATTATCAGAAGCTTCTCACTGACACAGTAGCTTCTTGAGCATTGCAGCATTTCGGCAAAAATAAATGGATTTTTCAACAAGACTGGGCGCCGGCTCATGGAGGAAAAAAGACTATTAGTCTTTGCGAAGATGAAAGATGAATGGCCTTCTAACTCACCGAATTTGAATCCGATGGAATATTTGTTATGGTCCATCTTGGAGTCAAGAGCCAGCAGTAACATCTAAAATCGTCTCTGTTTGAAGGTTTGGGAACAAATATCTGTCGAAGAACTCGCGGCCATCGTGGATAACTTCCCGAAACGTTTGAAGGCGTGCATCTCAGCACGAGGTTGGCATTTTGAAATGAACAAACAAACGTGTTTATTCTCTGTTTCGAGCGAGACAAGACAACAATTCTCGCTTTATTGTCGAACGACAATTTTTACGCAATTCCCAAAGTCGACTTGCGTGAGGCGAGTGGTTCATTTCGTGCCGAGTTGGGAAAGTGAACACCTGGATAACCGAGGTTCATTTGTAGAACTGTCAAAATAGCAATGTTTCATGACCAATCTTAGATAAGGGCCAATATGTTTACTCCAGAAAAAATTTGTTCTTATTGATTCATTTATTTTTCATAGAATTTGCAAAATATATAAAGCATTTAAACAATTCTACTCAAACTTTAATTTCTCATATGCTTGTATTGGATTTTTTATTTATAAATGATTTTTCAATATTGATTTGCCAACATAAATTATTTCTTAGTTTGGCCCTTATTTTAAAGTTAGCCAGGATATTTGTTTTGATGTTTTTATTCTTCAGCAGAAGTTAGTAGTAGAATTTGTTGATATATGTTCTAAAATTAATTTTCCTTGCGAGTTTCCTACACGTCAGTGCATTTAATACAATGAGCAGTTTTGTTTTTTGGTTCAGTGATGACGAGGAAGAAGATAATATCGGTGCTATTTAAAGTGTGAGGGTTGAGCGTCGTCGGTTGCGGGATATGTGCACTCCGTTGGATTTACCTCACGATTCGTAGGTAATTTGTAACATCTGCTTTCCCACTACAACTCAAAATTGTTTTTCTATTTTAGATTTATCGAATACTTTCGAGTCACGAAGGAACTTTTTATGCATCTACTTGATACGGTAGAAGATAAACTAGGCTGAAAAGTTACCCGGGTACCCTGTCGATCACATAAGAGTTAATCTGACATGTGCTGTAAAGCTAGGTGAGGGCTTACCAAGCCTTTCCCGTTATGGATATGAACTAGACCGTATAGTCCACCGGGTTCTTCCATAAGTAGGCGTCGGGTTTACCAGTCTTACGAGTTTCAGATACATTACATAGGGATAGTGAGGTAAAAAGGGAAAGTTGAGAAATAGGAGTTTAGTAAACCTTAAAGGGTAATGCTGAAATGCAAATATATAATGATTAGGTATGAAACCCGTGATCGCTGTTCCTCGTATAGTTCTCGTCTTGCAACTACGCCCTACTTCACTGGATTTTCTCCTATAGGCTGCCGTCCTCTACGATGCTGTCTTTTGTAATGCAGCCGCTGGGTCCTTCAGTCACGTCAGTACCATCACTATTTTGTTTCCTGTAATTTTGTTGTTATTAAATTTTCAAATTCACATGAGCTGTCTATTATATTTTTTATGTTTTAGACATTTTAAAATCCTACCTATTGTCCGTAACGCATTTCAAACCCTCCGCTTCCTTAACGTGCTTAATGGACATTTTCTCGGTCGGGAGCAGACCTACCAAGCTTATCCCGTTAATGTTTTTCATATGTCATCCAACCCACTGTTTTTTCCCACTTATTCCACATTGTTATTGTTCAATTTAGAGCCACCCAGGATAGACCAAGCATTTAAGCTTTCAGCTTGAAACCCAATGCTTTGTAGGCAAATTTCTTGGGCTGGCTTCGTTCTCACTTTTAAAACAAACAAAACGACGAATGCCAAGCTGCGTGGAAGCCAATGTATAATGAACTGCATTTTTAGGTGCACTAGAAAAACTTTTAGCTTATCTAAACCAAATCGGTCAATACGACAAATTATGAATGAAAGTTATTTTTTTATAGGTGAACCAGAGCTTCTTTATTAATAATAATAATAATAACGATTTATCCTTCTACTTCCTATTACGGTCCAGAATTTCAAGCTTCTTTTTTTTTGTATTTCAATAATTCCAACTTATATTCCAGCTCATCTTTCCGGTCCTTCTGTTTTTGCAGCAAGTACTCCCGACGAAATTGCACTTCTTGTTCCCGTAGCTTGAACATTTTCCGAGCGTACCTGTCGCATTCTTTGGAGCTCTGCCCAATTTTTTTCATGCACTCTGTTTGCTCTACAAGCAGTTCGTTACGCACATCGTGTTGCTCCGGATGCTTCCGTTTGCGTTGGGATGTTAAGGTAGTTGCGTTATTACGACTGCGGAATCCATTCTCATTCTCTTCATCTTCCTTTTCCAATACGGCTTCGTACTCCATAACCGGGTCCTCATCCCCGGACGCATCCGCTACTTCATCCTGCATGCCACGGTGCATGGTGCTCGACAGAAGTGGGGATCCCGGTGGCGACAAGTTCAGACGAGAATCATTGACCTTGGAACGCCGGGCAAGACCAAATGCAGGACCTAGAAATAGTTGCAAAAACGGTTTTGCTAAACTGCCCAGTTAACCAATAAGCAGTTCCAAAGCGTCTTTACGGCAGCCTATCAAGCATTTAAGTCATCTTAAATGCAACATAAATGCCGCTTTTGGCCCAATATACGGCTGCTTTACTGCAATGCTATGAAATGCTTCATCAATGTTATTTAGCATTCGAAATGATTACTACAGGCTACAAGCATTTAAATAGCATTTGAAATCCAACTTTACAACAGATAGCATTCAATATGCTGATATAATGCTTGTAGCATTTGAAATGCAGATTTAGGGTTGATTTACTGCATATGCTAATGCTTATTGGTTACCTGGGTGTTTTTGTTTTGCAATTGCCACTATACGCACCGTTTTGGTTCACCGTTTTATCCAAAGACATCAGGTTGACCACGGCCTCTTCGGTTGGTGCAAGAACATTCATGCTGTTTGGTCCTCCACCAATCACATTACCCTCGCGTTTGTTGTGGGCCAGCTTTCGCTTGATGGTTAGCTTGTAACTACCCCAAACCTGTAAAGAAATAAGTTAAGATTTAAATAAAACATTTACATTTTTATCTGCACATTACCTTCTGCCATTCCTTAGCAGTCCGAGTTGGAGGACGCAGCTGTTAAGTCCTGCCGTCAATTGCTTCCATATCCCGTCATAAGAAGCGCTCTTCATACCGGAGAGCTCACAGTACTTTTGGCCTTTGGCCACCGACGGGTGCGCCTCCATTTGGCCCACAAGGAAGTCAAACTGCTTCCGATTGGTAACACGTAGCCTGAAAATAAAAATATTTGCCATTTACAGCACTTTTCATGGGTGAACGAAAACTAGACTTACTTCTTCACCTCCATTTTTTTGTTTTGAATTGGCTCTCGACTGCCTCAGACGTGTTGACTGTTCTCGCTCGAAAATGTTGCATGACGCGAACTTTTGTTGATGTACATCAACTTGTGGAATGCAACAAAAGTTCATCGGTGTTCATCCGTATTGACTTTTGTCGCTCCATCCGACTAAGGGAATCGGTTGACACAAATGACTCAACTTTTTTCGTCTCGCCCGAGACGGAGAATAAACACGAAAACTTGTAATTTGTAAACATATTGCTATAACAAACAATCCATTTTGATGTTTTAATCCAACAATAAAATATAGATTTAACACCATTTTTTTATACGGATAATATTCGGACACCCTGTACCTTGGACGATAATGGGTTGAGCTGTTCACATTTTTGATGTGTACCAGAAAAACAATTTCGCGATTTAATGATAAATCCTCTTCTCCTAACTTTGATAAAAGGTGGCATATGAAATAATTGGTAGTTTCTTAGATCTGTCCCTAAAATAATATGAAATTAAAATCGGCCTTGATGTTGGACAATTTTCTATCTAGCGAGATGCACTTTTACGAATTTTACAATGTGATATGGAATGGTCTAAATTTACAGCATAAACCTACACAGAAGAAATGATGAATTTTAACGGATGCCTAAAATTTATCCTCGTTAAATTGCTAGCCATAGCAAGCGTAAACAACGAAATTGTTTGTCATCTTTCACACAACAGACCTGATTTCGGCGATATCAGGCTTAAATTTGCATGAAATGTTCCATGAATTAATGCCAAATCTAGCGTTTCGTTTTTGGTAGAAAACTAACATGTTTGTTAAATTGTCAAAAAACAAAAAAACAAAAAAAAAACATTTTTATTCAACATTCTTGCAGATATTCTACATCGATTCTATTTAAGTCTATTTACGGGGCTGGTTAGCGGTTATTGTAGAGCTTAAAAGTATGAAACTCACCGTTGCAAGATCATTGAACTTACACAAAATCCATTGAGCGCACCGTTCGCATGTTCTCACACATTTATCGAACAGCAATCCAATTGCACCTGAAACCTAGTGCCTTTGGGCCATATATCCAAAACAAACCGGCTGACGCGCCCATGGACTTTCGCCATTAAAACCTTAGCGCCACCGAAATCTGGATGCGCTACCAAGCAGGGCAAATTGACGCAATTGATTGTTTTTCCCATTATCACGATTCGCCATCGTCACTTTTGTCGCCTATCTGGTTGGACGACTTCCCTGCGGGGGGCACAATAAGACATTCAACTTACCGGTGTTTGCTGTTCTACTGACGGATTTGAAGGTGACATGATATTGTAGAAATTTTGCGATTTAGCTTCCATAGCCAATTCCTGATAAGGCAGATGGGAAACTTCCTTTAAGATAAGCGCATGCTGATGAACTTCAGAACACAGTGATAATTGAATAGAAAATTAGCAATTCTCGAACAGCGAATGTCACTATGCCACCAGTTCTGTAGACATCTTGATGCAACAGCTGATTGCCACCCGCCTGCTGCGTTCGCTGCCAGATTGGTGACGGTTCGAAAACAATTTCAAACGACCTCCACCGATCGCGACCAGACCATGTGTGCTCCACGTGAAAATAACGGTTCAAGCGACGATTCATGGTCTGCCGCCTTTCTGACTGAATGAGTGACTTAGGGTCGGTAATTGGATGGATTGAGAAGCTCTCGGCATGGCATCGGCACTGAAGTTGAGTCAGAATTCTTTTCTTCAAAGCACAATGAATGCCGCTCAAAGTTCATATATGAAAAAAGTCGCTTTTCAACAGCAAGAGCAGCATGCCACGTTGGAGGTTACACCTCGTAACAGCGCAAGAGGGTTTGCGATTGCAATTTACCCATATCGACTCATTTCACCATCACCACTTCAATCCTAACAGCAGAAATCAGTGGCGGGCAGTTGGAAAACCTTTTGATGAGTTCAAGTTATGAGGCAATATTTGGGTCTGCTCGAGAAGAGCAATATTTGAGCAGCTTTGGCAAACACTCAACACAGTCAGAACGCGGCAAGGTATTTGCTTGCTGAGCCATAAAATCTGTTTAAATTTTAGCGACCTACGCACTCGTCCAGCGTGACTTGCATCTCTGCGCACTCTAGCAACAAACCAACAACCGGTTCCAAAACATTTAGTTGCTATCTTGAGGTCACTGTCAAAAGCTAATCGATCAATGCTGGCCTTTTGCATACAATTTAATAACGACCAGAGTTTCCGTAAAATTTGAAGGCAATGAGCATGCTGACATTGTGACCCTACCGAATCACACTGCTGTCAATCTCGGCGAACCACATTATGCACCCTCACTGCTTGTGAACCTTGACGATCCGACAGCACAGACCTACAACTGCAGCAGTACCAGCTCGCTTTTGATATGCTCAATACAGAAGACTCGAGCAACCCGATCGGAGCAGGCCAGTCATTTTCGGGGGCTCACTAGTGCTAGCAGATTTGTTTTGTTTCAATCAAATGTCAGCATCCACTAGGATGAAGGCCATGGCGGGTAGTTTGATGCAAATTTTCGGTAGACGGGCTAAGTCTGTTTTACGGTTTGCTACAATTAATTGGTCACCCTTATAGGGGATCTGCACAAACACAAATGCAGTGGTGGTTTGAGATACGATCAAAATGTATTAATTGGGAATGTTTCGGTCCAGATGATGGTAAAAAATCCGTTAATTATTAATGAGATGATGTCTGCATATGTGACATTGAAATTTAATTTTTGCCTACCTTAGACAGTATCATTTGGAAATTCATCAATACTATATAACAGAATCAAATCAAAATTTAACTGTCATAATCTAGAAACAACACATTATTTTTATTTTTAATTTTTATTTTTTTTTAATGCACAAGAAAATACAAGTAAATATAATTAAAAATTTATTTTTTTAAAAAAATATACATTTAAAAATAATAACATTATAATATATGTATTTAAAATTTTCTTACTCACACCCCCACAACCACCCCTCTCATATTAAAATATAAAATAATATTTTTGATTTTATACAGTGAGAGAGAGAGAGAAAAAAAAAGGAAAGAGAATACGTTTGTTTATTGTTTAATTCAATGAATAACAACATAATCCCAACATGCAAAATAGGGTGTCTCAAGTGACATGAGAAATCGTTTATAATAGCATTTAACAAGTTGTGTTTTCTCCATGAATGAAGGCTAATAAACTGCGTTTCAGAACTCGTTAGTTTTTCCCAACATGGCAATTAATTTTCATTCATGGATATATGTTGAAAAAAAAATTAACTCAATGAGTAAATTCAACTCCACTAGATTTTAGCTTGTTGTGGAAACCAAATGATCGTTAGTGACCTCCACCATGAGCAAACTGGACTCAACACTAAATTTACTTTAATTTATTTTGTCACGCCACACGGACGACAAGTAGCTTTAACTTTTCTTTCGCAAAGAACCGAGTTTTTCCACCGGTATTAAAGTTTTCCCTCAAATTCGCGATTGAAAACAACAGTTCTCTCCACTTACGGATGGCGAATGACAGCTGAACATGAAAATCAACTTGGTGGCCTTATTATATGATAAAATTGAATGAAGGAAGATTTATATTATATCATGTAAATTCTTATGATCAGGTTTTGAAAACTGAGGGCACTGTGATTTATTATTAAAGATTGGACTCGGAAAAAATGCGACACTTGATTTGGGTGTAACTTTTTATCGCGTTGGTAAAAATTAATGAAATTTCGAGTAATACTAGTTTAGAGTGTTTATGTTTATGTATGCAAAATCGCGATTTATCAAGTAGTTTTCATCTTTGGCGCGGTGATCGATAATCCTGGTCAGTCGCACAGGTGGTTCGGCAAAAGGCTTGGAATCCACCATTCCACCGTGTCCCGCGTTGTGAAGATGTTTCAGGAGACGAAGACCATCGAGTGGCGCGCTGGGAGTAGCCGAAAACCCAAAACAGAATACCCAGAGAAGGCGCGGAAGATAAGGCAGTACTTTAAGAATAACCCGAAACTTTCCACCCGAGACATGGCCAAAAAGGTCAATTCGTCGAAGTGGTTCATCCAGCAGACCATGAAGCTGGCTGGGCTACGTGTTTTTAAGGTCAGGAAGGCGCCAAACCGGACTGACAAGCAAAACACGGTGGCCAAATTGCGGGCGCGGAAGCTGTACCGTGAATAGCTGGTCAAGCCAGGCCGCATGGAGGTTCCGGAAAAGTTCCGGAAGAGAAAGATGGACAAATTCGCGAAGAAGTACCTGTTGTGGCAGGCGATCTGCGAGTGCGGACGGTACAGCAAGCCGTTCGTTACAACCGGCACCATAAACGGGCAGATTTATCGAGAGGAATGCTTGCAGAAGCGCTTGCTGCCCTTCCTCCGCTCTCACCGTGGTCCCACGCTGTTCTGGCCGGATCTCGCTTCGTGCCATTACGCCAAGCCTGTAATGGATTGGTACGAAGCGAAGGGCGTTAATGTGGTCCCGAAGGAGGCGAACCCGCCAAATACACCAGAACTTTGTCCGATCGAAATTTTTTGGGCGATAATGAAGAAGAAGTTGAAGAAAAGCGGAAAAACATTCAAAACCGACGAAGCTTTGAAGAAAAACTGGGAGAAATTGTGTAAGGAAGATGGACAAAGCCTTGTCCAAGATCTCATGAGCAGTGTTAAGAAAAATGTACGAGTATTAAGCTAGGGGGAGGAAATTCAATAAATTAATAAGAAATTCAATAAATAAATAAAACATAGCTAATATATAGTTATTTAATCCCTGAAAATTTGAGAAGTATCCGATTTAAAATGAATTTTTGGTGATCATTTTTGTGTATCTGATATTTTCCGAGTCCAGTCTTTATTCCAATGTGATTAATGTTCATTTCAAGGAATATGAATTTATTTTCAAGTCCTTATTAATGCTCTTGTTTTTAACATCATTATTTACTCAAAATAAAGCTAATGAATAGATTGCATTCATGTATTTTTGACATTGTAGCATTTTACATTACATTTAATATTCAAATTTTTTCGCTATGTAAACTTCTAAGAAGGCAGTACGCCATATTCCTTTTTGACGTTTAATCATCTTTCTTCTTCTATCACACAGAGGTGAATTGATTCTTTGTTTTTCTATTACTTTGGTTCCCTCTCTCTATCACTCTTTGGATTCAGATGATGCATAACCCACACGGTAGTTTGCACCCATTTTCACTAGAAGTACCTCTCCCCATTTACTGGGTAAACCCAATTTACCCATTAATGCGTATAAGTAGTTTATGCCACAAAATGGGTATTTATTCACTCATTGCAAGGAAGCTAAAATGGGTTAAAAATTACCCATTTTTGCAAATAGATTATGAAGCAATTTGAAGATTGTAATTTTATGATATTCATGGTAATCAATCAATAATTGCAAAAAACAAAAAATGAAATACTTGTACTTGTTTTTATTCATGTCTTTTCTGGTAAAGTTATGGATTCGACTTCTTTACAAGCTCCTCCATGTTCCGTGCACACAAAACGATTGTTAACGTTTGGTTGAAGTTAAAGTGTTACAATCGACGATCTGGAAGCATAATTTTGAAGCATTAGATTACTTATATACAAAAAATATATTTTTTCTTACTTGCGTTGTTCCGAGAGTTTATAGTTTCATATATTATTTAGGTTTTAAAAAAATAAAAAACTGAAACAAGCTGCGCTTTCCCCCAACGATGTACCGGATACGCTTGGGGTTTGATCTGTTTTTTCACCCATTAATGTGTAAAAATAGACCCATTTTTTAATTGCATCAGTTTTCCCCTTATGGGTATTTTTTACCCATTGCATGATTGAGAAATTCCCTCATTTTATGACAGATAGGCAGGCTATTTGAAAATGGGTGTTTTTTACCCATCAATGGGTTTTCGCAAACGACCGTGTATGCACTTTTCAAATGAGTGAACTAATAAAGAGAGATTTGGCTATAGAAAAATGAAGATTTATTTCCTTTACTTTGATTTTTTTACAATTTTTATTGATTATTAAGAACCAGCCCAGAAAACCGATCACCGGCTGTGAGTGAGGATGAAAAGGGGAAAAAAAGTTCCCGAGCAAAACGATTTGTTATGGAAATCTGAATTTGACAGTTCTCTTATAAGGGTTTACTGTCTCTTTGGTTTTCAGTTTATTTTTCTATTTTTTTGAAACAAATTTTCATTTTCAATATGGCAACAACTACATCAACGATTTTTTCGGTATGTATTAATTTTTTAACAAATTTTTTTTTATATTTAATTATAAAAAATTCCGAAGAAAAAAGGGACGGCGAATTATCGATTCCAACGATGGGTAAATTTACGGATAATTTAGATCTTCCCACCGTTTTTTATCTATTTTGGGTTGTAATTTTTCCAGGCCCAAATTTTGTTTTAGTGGATAAAGTTTCAGTTATTTAATAAGATTCCAGAGGATTAAAGGAACATTCGTGAAAGTTAGTCATATACGTGAATATTAGATTCAACACCAATATAGATATTTAAATTTGCTGCTTGAAATGTCATTAATGTGATTGATGTTTTTAACTTCCGGACGGTTGTTTACCCCCTTTTTTTTTTTTTGCATAATATGTTTTTTAAATGTAGTAATGTAGTATTTAAAAAAAACAAACATAGGACTGTCAAATGTCAACAAAACTAGTCAGGCATTTTTTTTCATGTTGTTCAATGTAAACATTACAATTTTAGTACTTTGATGTTAGACCAGTAATTCTTTTGACAGATAGGCTTATGTTGTCTGCAACTTACAGACTTCTTCAGTGTCCTGTGCTCGACTTGAAATAAGGAGACAAGCCCTCGCGCCACTTATAATTTATATTTCAAACTTTATCGATGTTTTGCAGCATATTAAAAATTGGGGGTGGGACACTTGGCATATGGACGTTTGGCCGAACTAAAAAATTATTTTCAAACCCATTAAATCTAAGATTGCAAGAACACAACCGAACAATGAAATGATTAAATTACAGTGACAGAATCATGGTTTCCAAACCATGGCACTCTAAGCACGAACATTTTCGATCATTCAAAAGTCTACTTCATTCCAAGCAGTAAAATGTTTCTATGACAACTATGAACTGTTGACGTAGTGTTAGAGCTCAAAATTTGGAATTTTCTTGAAAGGAATAATCCACTGAGCCACCCCCAAAAAAAATCGCAAAAAAAACAATATACGACATATATTTTCTCCCCACATAAGGTTTGTTTCCGGCCCCCCCCAAGAAGAGAAAAAAATAAAAAAAAATATTTTTCCCCCCCCCTCTTTTTGTTGAGGGGAGAAAACCAACCAACAAACTTTTTTTGGGTCAACGGATACCGGGATTGCACAGATAAATAGAAACATTGAATTTTCTGCGTTATCTAATGCACATAAAGGGAATGCTAGATTTGGCAGAAATTAATGGGATATTTCATGTACATTTTAGCCAGATAACGCTTGAATCTAGCCTGTTGTATGAAAGATTGCAAACATTGTTGTATGGCGCATTAACGATTGCAAACAATTTCGTTGTTTACGCCTCCTTTGGTTGGAATTAAACGAGGGAAAATTTTACGCGCTTGTTAAAATTAATTATTTTTTTCTGTGTGTGACGGTTGGCTCGAGTTTTTAGTGCGCATCAAAGCACCCCGGCACAGCATGAAACCAACACCATTCGGTAACTCAGTTTTACATAAGATATGTCCCTTTTCAAGCAAAAAATACTGCGGAAATTGTACACAGACAAAAATAGTTAGTTTTAAAAAGGGCGAAAATTCCCCCCCCCCCCCCCCCCAATTCCAAGCTTAAGGAGGAGTAAACAACGAAATTGTTTGCAATCTTCCATGCGCCATACTACAATGTTTGCAATCTTTCATGCAACAGTCTAGATTCAGGCGTTATCTGGCTTAAATTTACATGAAATATCCCATTATTTTCTGCCAAATCTTGCATTCCCTTTATATGCATTAAATAACGCAGAAAATTCAATGTTTCTTTTTATCTGTGTAGTTATTGGAGTAAAAACTGAAAAACACACCGGTTTAGGGTGAAATGGGGCAAAATAAGCCACTTTCCATGCTCTGCACAGGATGAAATCAGTGGCAACCGATTTTTTTTCGTTTTTTCCTATAGAAAAGCATCAGTTCATGTATAAATACTAGCGGATTTGGATTAAGTCCGATTACAGCCTCGATTATGCCCACTGTTCCACATTTTACTCTGCTACCTCAACTCTCTTTCCGTCACATTGACAGACGATCTGTAACGGCAAGTTCGTTAGCTCTCATTAGGCCAGGAACGGAATATGATTACTTGTTGTAGTATTGCTCCAACGTAACCAGTAGGACATCTTCCTGTAGATGGGCAACATCAAGCCCGAAACCGGTCAACAAAAGCGGTAAACTTGAACCCCCCTTTTGTACGAACAATATAGGTTATGTCTACGCTGTAACAAGCCAAATTTAGATAAAACATGCCTCACTTAATAATGAAGCAAATTAGTTTCCTTATAAAGTTATGTTCAAAATATGGCAGCGCTGTATCATAATTGAACACGACGTTTGCGATTCGTATAAGTGTAAATGATATTATCGACAAAACACTTGCATATGTAGTGGTGGCATCTTCCATCAAACAGTCACGGTGTTTGTGGCATTCTGGTTTCTTTTTATAAACATTTTGCTCCAAAACAAAACAAAAGCAGTGGAAAGGGATTCCGATTTTGTTTTATTTAACTCTAATCTTCTTGTGGAATATTTGTGTTGCAAACAGACGGTAAGTGAACAAAAAGCATAGAATGAAATGAAAATTGGGTTGGATTTCTGTTTTTATCTTAGTTTTTCGCAGAAAAATAGGCCTTCGTAAACATTGCAACCCGGAACAGCGGAGTTTGATAAAAATGCTAATCAAGGAAGGCAAGTTGTTTAGCAAACAGTAGGATGCTCTGCCAAAATGATCAGGAACGCTTTCAAATGGAAAGCCAAGGCTGAAACTTGTGGCCCAAATTGTTTCACTTCCCGAAGAATCGATCGGATGGTTGCAAAAAGTGTCCGAATCGATCCTTCGACGACTTCAAACAAAAATAAAGACGATCTAGACCTGGCTGCGATCTCTGTTACTGTCAGAAGAAGATCGATAAAGGCAATTGGCTTGCAAATAGCTTTCAATCGTCTGGAGTTTTCCAAAACGTTTATCAACTAGCCCGAAGAAACATGGCGGAATGTATTGTGAACTGATAAGTCGAAAATTTGACCAGAAGGCCGTCGTCAGGTTGTGAGACGTCCACCTTGCACAGAATGTCAACCACAATACACGATAAAGACAAGAAATATGGTGGAGCAAAAATAATGGTGTGGATGTGATTTTCCTACAATGGTATAGGACCAATCTATCGCAAACCAGCCATCATGGACCAGATTTGATAGATCAAAATACTCAATTTTAAAAGTATTTGACATTTACACCGTCTTCAACTCGGGGTGTACAGACTGAACATTAAACATAGAGCGAATTACAACGGACACCTCAACCTAACACCCAGTGGACCAGATTGGACATTTTCGTTTTGCGAAAAGTTCCACAGGCTGGAGCGGGAATCGAACCCTCACTTCATGGCAGTCGCTTGAACGACGGGAGACGCCGCTAACCGCTTGACCACGAAGCCCACAATCAGGGATGCTTCAATATGCCGATGAGAAAATGTCACTCAAACCACTGTCAGATTCAATTTTTTCAAAGGTTTGGGAACAGATAAAGTTCTATCCAGTTAGAATCCGAAATCATTTCCGTGCCTCTGCAAGAATTCTTTTACAGCGGTTTGTTTACCTAGGCGCCCACTTTCTGTGGCAAAATTTCACGGTGTTTCGTGCAGTGAGTCGAAAGTTATTCCAGATAGAGGCCGAGAGGAGAGTAAAAAAATCTGCACACCCACGTTGATAATCCAAAGTGGTCCGCAATAAAAATCGCAAAAACGTTGAAAATCGCCAAACCAACCGTGCATGATGTGCTCAAACGTTTCAGGGTGCAAAAGAGCGTGGATCGAGTGCCTCAAGGTAAGAATAGTAGTGGAACATATGACCGCAAGCTGAACCAGAAGGTGTTGAGAACCGTCAGAGCAAACCCTGGACTATCAGATAATGAAAACGCACAAAAATACGCCGCTGCTCGCAGTACCGTTCGAAGAATATCGTTCTTATCGAACCAGCAAGCAACCAAACAGATCGTTGAAGCAAAGTTTCGTCACCAAAACTCGAGCTCGGAAATTGTCCCAGCAGGTTTTGACGAAGTACCAAGGATGCCTGCTCATCGACGATCAAACCTACGTCAAAATGAATTTCGGGCAGCTTCCTGGCCAAAAATTCTACATGGCGACGGCACGAGGAGATGTTCTTGCGAAGTTTAAGTTTGCCTTTATGGAGAAATTTGCCAAACAAACTGATGATTTGGCAAGGGAAATGCATCTGCGGAGCAAAGACCAATGTGTTCGTGACGAATAAGACGATAGACTCGAAGCTGTACTGTCTCAAAAACCGCGTACTACCTTCCATTAAAGCCTATAAAGGTCCCGTGAAGTTTTGGCCAGATTTGGCGAGTTGCCAATACAGCCGGGAAGTCATCCAGTGGTACCGCGATAATAACGTAGATTTCATCGATAAAAACATAAATCCACCCAACTGCCCGCAGTTCCAGCCCATCGAGAGATTTTGGGCTATAATGTAGCGGAAGCTTGAGAAAAGTGGAAAAAGGGCTCGGGTGCGACTCAGATGACCAAAATGTGGAACAAATGTGCCAAGGAAGTTGACTCCGGAGGTGTGCAGCGTTTGATGGGAGGAATAAAGAAGAATTGTCAAATTTTCATTAGAAACGAAAAGAAATGATTTGTATTGATATTTTTCCTTAAAGTTCAGTGAATTACCTTTGTTTTGATGTATTGAACTTATTTGTACGTCAATTCGTTACCCAGATACAGATGATTTTATTATTCCGGATTCTAAATAGACGTAGCATTAATAGTCCGAGGGAGCCAAATCGGGTGAATACGGTGGATGCGGAAGCAATGAGCCGTAACTCCTTGATTTTAGCCGTAGTTGTGATGCTTTTGTGCGCCGGCGCATTGTCTTGCAAAAACAAAATTGTTTTTCTTTTCATTTGAGGCCATTTTGCAGCAATTTCGGCCTTCAATCGCTCCAATCATGCACAGTAATACTCGCTGTTGATGGTTTATTCTTTTCGAGGTAGTCCACGAAGAGTATGCCATGACAATCCCAGAACACCGACGCCAAAATCTTTCCGACCCATTGAGCCTTCCTAGGGCGCTTCGGAGCACTCCTGCTGGCTACAGTCCATTAGCGGGTACTCATTCTGTTCGCTGGTGTATAATAGCGGATCCAGGTTTCATCAACAGTTCCGATTTCGCATCAGCAAGTCTAAACACTGTTTCGAACTGCTCTCGCGCTCGTGTTTTTGGTCAGGAGTGAGCATGCGCGGCATCCAGCGGCAGGATAACTTTTAAATATGCAGAATCTCGCCCAAAATATGGCGTGTGCGCTCAGTACTAATCTTTGTGGCATCTGTTAGCTCACGCACCTTCACTTTCCGGTCAGCCAACACAATTTCTTGAACTTTTTTGACATTGTCCTCTGTAACCGCATCGGAGGGCCTGCCGAAACTGATTTGTTATTTTTATAAAGGTACTTTCGTAATTAATGGCACACGTGCAAATGTCAAACATACGAAGCATTTGTTGACACAGAAAGAACATTGGTGCATTGTACGAAAACAATAAAAAGAGCTACGAATATTTTGTTACAAATTAAAAATAAATGTCTCTCTGATGGTTGCATGATTGACAGACAAATCTACTATATCGACTCGAACTATAATTGAAAAAAAAAAGAAGCGCAACCACAGGGAGATGTCCATCGTTTTTCTTTTAAATGTTTCTGACGTGGGATTCGATAGTGTATCGATTGTGACTGATCTCACTAGGCCATGGTGACTCGTGAGAAGATACTTGATTAATGAGTATGACGTTATAAGTCTCGACAGCGGTTTATTTTTTATTTTGGAATGAATAAATGATTCCCGCTCATCCCAGCAGTAACATCATCATGTATGAGTACCATAAAAGAGAAACAGTGATTGGTTGGTCTCCATAATTTCGTGCATTATACAAAAAAGTGTAATGATAGCATTTCATCAGATAAAAAGCAATATGAATGTTTCATACAATATACGAGAAATTTGTTCTATGTACAAAATCCATGTTACGAAACAAGTGAAGGTTAATTTACGAAAATAAATTTTCAGTGCATGATACTTATCCAACTTTTCTTTTGTTTCCTTCGCCGTTTTGCCTCTCAAAAATTAACGTTTTATGAGAGAACGAAAATCAACAATAATCAGCTGTCAAAACAAACCTAAGGGCAGTATCGCACTGACATTTGGCGTGTATGCTTGAATATGAACGGACAACAAGGCACTTAAACCTTTTTCCAGTAGCATCGCATTTTGCCGGTCACAGAGGTTACTTTTCAACCCACCTAGTAGAAGTGTCGAATTGAATTAAATCGAAATAAAAAAAAAAACAAAGAAATTATCAAGCAATGTAGCTTCACACTTCCCATCGAATGAGACCCTAACACCTCCGGATTGAACTTAACCAACATCCGTTTTGGGCGCCATGCAATCATTATATCTTAGATAACAATGTTCGATTTTAGGGCAAACCCGTTAGGTCTCGACATCTTCGCTTTTGTTCGTCCTCAGCCGGCTAACGATGGCCACTTAGCATTTTCAGCCGGCTCACCGTGGTCGCAATCAACCGAGAGAAAAAAAACATCCGAATTTATGCACTCTGTTTTCTCCGAAATCCCCACCGTCATTGAACATTGACAGAAAAAAAAACGCACCACGAAGGCCTTGAAACCTGACAGCATAGGGGTGCGAGCGGAGGTCCGGTAACGAACGAGAAAACAAATCCATTAAATCCAGTATCGTTCGCGCGAGAACAGATTTGATTGAATTAGTCTGCATGGTCGTCGTCGTCGTCATCGTCGTTGGTGCGATGGTTGAACGCAACCATGTAATTGCTGTGCGGTATTGCATTGCGTTGACAGGTTAAACGAGTTGTGCTCACCGTTGGTCGATTGGTGGATGAAGAAGGTCGTCCGGGTTAGAATCATAATCATACACGCCTGATAGTCATGGCAACGGACTGACAGTGCAGCCAGAGTTATTGGCATTGGGAAGCCCTAAGATAAATAGAAAGTAGACAAACAACTGCAAGCGAGTGGTTGGAAGGGCTTGGGTTGGGGTGGGAGCGAGCTTGCTTGGACCAAAGGGTCAACGAATTAGTTGAAGGAATTTTAAAAATCACGCCTAACGGTTTTCAATGGCATGGGAGAGTAGTCGAACACAGCTGTTTGTAGCAAATGAACGGAGACTGATTTAGATGAAGCATGGGAGAGAAATGTTTTGGGGGGAATTTGGGGTGCAATCCGGACATGGATGAATTGATGCGTTGCGAACTGTTCACGGGCTTATTTATGCTTTCGGAGATCCAACAAATTCACCGGAACATTGTTTAGAGATGATTTGTTTTTTTCATCACAATTCGCTTAGGAAGGGCTTGATTGAATTGGTTTTGATGTTTCGATTGAAAGACGATTTCACTTTTTACTTGCTTTGTTTTGATTTGAATTTGGGACGGTATCTTTGAATTGATCTACCATTGAAAAAGAGTTCCAGCGCATGGCAAAATTTATGCTGGTCTTTACACGACTTTGAAGCGTGAGAAAACTACTGGCTTGAAACAAATTGAAAGTTTACTGGGTTTGAATGGATGAAGTTCGATTTCAATTTTTGACCAATTATGGAGCCAATCAAAAGTGTACACATAAAGGGTTGGTTTCTGGTGTATCATGAAGATGTTTATTTAAGCAGTGACGTGTATCGCCAAATACATGAGTAATGAAAAAAATGTCATTTACTTACCAGCGGATGTCGTCTTTGGATTGCACGCTTCCAAACGACATGTTTTCGAATCATCTAGAAGCCAGAAGAGATTGTTTTTACTTTGTTGGCTAATGAGGCTATGCAACATTTCGAGTTATTTGGCTTTGAACAGCAGTATTGCGGAATATTCTCAAGTAGCAAGTGTTCTCATGTTGATACATGTTATGTTTGTTAATTAGGAGGCCTGAGAGCGAAGCCTGGTGAACACGTCGGTTTTCCAATCTGATTTTTTTTTTCCAATTCTCGATACAGTCGAATGTTTTTTTTCGGTTGGTAAATTCGTTCGACTGCACTGAAGCATGAGCGTATCATTGTGATTGTCACACACTATACGATTAGATGCTCTCAAAAGGAGTAAAGCCCTGTATATTTGCTTCAAAGAGCATTCATTTCAGAGGGACTGTTGTCGTGATTTCGATTGCGATTGTCGATTGTGATGGCCATTGTCGTGATTTCACCGATCATGGTCATTTTTGTAACGTGCTTTCACCAGTACAATATTCACAGGACTGATATTTACGTTCAATGCCTACTCTTTGTGATACTCCTAGCAACACAAGCTTTTTGATTCCACGCAACGCAGGGAGAAAGGACACTAGAAGGGTCGTTCAAATCTAATCCACTACACTAAAAAAATTCTTGTAGTAAAAACTACCATTTTACCCGACTATGCCTATCTTTGAAACTACCATGAAATTTCTGTCAAATTTACTACGTTTATGGTAAAACCTTCAACATTTGTGGTACATTTGACAGACCTCATATTGATATCTACCGCACCTTGGTTGATCTAATCGCAGGCATGGTAAAATCAAACGCATTTATAGTCAGGTGAAAATTGTTGGTGTTTTCGCGTAATTTAACCCTCGAAATGGTAGTTTCTACTGCGTTTTTTTTTTGCGTGTAGGGATGTTCATGAAAAGTGTTGAACAATATAAACTTATTAAAAAATGAGAATATTTTCCGTGGAGTAGCATTCTCTTTTTCTAGATTTTGCTAAGGTATGATTGATTAAATACATAATACATGCTACACTCTCTACAGCTGGTAAAACGGCGTGTGAAGCCAAATAGATGAAGAAAAACCATGTGTCGATTGGTTCAACAAGAGGCTTATGATGAAATCCATTTGATTTGCAACCGTGGCAGCCTACTAAAGCTCGATTAACTTAATATCTGGACGTAAGAACAAGCTCTATCTCGGGATTGATTTGATGAAATAAATCAGTCAAAATGGAGTTTTTTGAAACTTAAAAAAAAAACCAGCTTATTCAGTTTTGGTTTTGATAAAATGAGGGTTTTTTCTTGACATACCTCGCACCTTTTTTTGGACACTCTGTTTGTCAGCTTGAGCTGTCACTTTATTCCACCAAATTTTAAATTTTACAGTGTCCCAAGTCAATTAGTTTTTCAGCTTTCGCTTAACAATTGTTGAATATTTCTCGATTGGGCGAAATTGAGGTCCACTGGCCTTTCGATGAAATGACTGGGTGCATGTCACGGTACCGCTGAAGTGACTCTTGACTGTAGTCGCAGCTAGTCATTGAAACCTTACAGGGCCTTTTTGTGCTTTGGTGAAAGGTAGAATGTGTTTTTAGGCAGTCTGTTCTTTGCAGAGCTTCGAGTTCACAGACTATTACAGTAAGAGTCTTACTTACTTTTGCTGGTCCAATGTCCATTCAGGACCCCCTCTGCGTCACAATGTTTCGCCAAGAAGCTCGGTTTAGGGCTGCTTGAGTTCTCGAGCATTTTAAAGGTCACTCAACTGCCACAAACTTATTAGAATTCATTAACTATTCATTGATTGCAATGGAAAATGACAACCATGTAGAAGCTCTTTACATAGACCTTAGCAAAGCATTTGATCGCATTGATATTCCAATGATACTCTTCAAATTGCAGAAATTGGCACAGAGCATGGACTGCTTAAATGGCTTGAATCCTATCTTACAAACCGCCAGCAAATAATAAAATTCAATGGAAAGAAATCCCACCCCATTCAAGTTACTTCAGGAGTTCCACAAGGCTCTCATATTGGCCCTCTCACGGCATTCCCTCCATTCTGAAAATAACAAAAGTGCTTATTTATGCCGACGACATGAAATAAGAAATAAGAAACCATGATGATATTAATATATTGCAGAATGAAATACACATATTCCATACATGATGTTCGGAAAGCTTACTGTAACTAAATATCAAAAAATGTAATTTAATAAAATGTAATATACATAATATCAATCTCATCAGGAAATCAAGATGTTGGAAAATGTGAAGGAGCAAGGGAGCAAGGTGTAATCTTGGATTCTAAACTTAATTTCAATGATCATTATAATACCATTATTTATAGAGCAAACAATATGCTTGGTTTCATAAAACGCTTTGGCTTCAATTTTGAGGATCCCTACACAATAAAACATTATATGTAGCTTATGTTAGGTCCATTCGGGAATACTGTAGCATTGTCTGGTCTCCATTTCGTAGCACGCAAATTAACCGAATAGAGCCAATACAGAAGCAATTTTTATTATATGCTCTTCGGAAACTAGGATGGACAACGTAACCTCTTCCATCTTACGAAGCGTGCTGCATGCTTATCAATATTCAAACATTGCAACAGCGTCGCGAATTTGCAAAGGTTTCATTTGTTAACGACATAGTTTTACAGCAAATAGATTCAGCTGAAATTTGTTCAAAATTAAACTTCTATATACCTTCACGGCAACTACGGAACCGGAATTTATTCATACTTGATAATTATCGAACAAACTAAAGGGTGTCCACGATGAAATTGCCACACACAAAATTGATTCGCAAAATTCGAGTTTTCATCCGATTGCCATCAAATTTTCAGGGATTGAGAAATAACTATTAAACTTCATTTTACCATTTTACTCGTATTTTATTTACAGTCCATACGCAAATGCCCGCACCTTGGCCTTAACCCCGGCCATAAGATTCTGCACAACCTGTGAATCAACCGTTTTTTGCATGTAAACCCATACTTTCTTCAGTTCCTCGACTGTCTTCACTACCTTAGGTCGTTTAAGAAGGTGCTGCTTCATAATCGCCCAGTACTTCTCGATGGGGCGGAGCTCCGGAGTGTTGGGAGGGTTGAACATTTTCGGCACGAAATTGACCTTATTGTCCGCATACCACTTCAGCACGTCCTTGGAGTAGTGGCATAAGGCCAAATCCGGCCAGAAGATTGTTGGGACGTTGTGGGCCTTCAGGAGAGGAAGCAGCCGCTTCTGGAGGCACTCTTTTATGTACACCTGTCCGTTCATCGTGTCCTGGGTCACGAAAGGTGCACTCCGCTTCCCGCACGTGCAGATGGCTTGCCAAACCAGGAATTTCTTCGCAAATTTGGACATCTTCTGAGTGCGGACATGCTCCAGAACGCTGAACTTATCCTTGGCCGTGAAAAACAGGTTGCCGGGGATCTGTTTGAAGTCGGCCTTCACATATGTTTCGTCGTCCATGATGCAGCATTCAACTTTCGTCAGCATGTTGAGGTACAACTTCCTGGCACGGGTTTTGGCGGACTTGTTCTGCTTCTCGTCGCGATTAGGGGCCTTTTGTACCTTGAACTTTCGAAGCCCAGCCTTAGTTTTGGCCTTCTGGACAGACTTCGGCTTAGGTGCAGCTTCTTAGCCACATCCCGAACGGAGGCGTTCGGATTTCGGTTGAAGGCCCCAACTACGCGGTTGTGATTTTTGGTGTTGTACGGAATACTTTTTCCTTCACTTCTGGGCTTCCGATCGGTGGTCAACCGTTCCTCGAACCGCTTAATCACTCGCGACACCGTGGAATTCGCGATTTCCAACGTTTTAGCGATGGAACGATGCGAGAGATCCTTGTTCTCGTGATGAATGCGCAAGATTTTATCACGCACGAGCTGTTCTTTCGACTCCATTTCCGCGAGTTTTGATCACAGGACTGTAAATAATGCACTATGAACTAAATCCACCCAAATTTTCATTAAATTCTACCCAACGGTAAAAAGTTAGAGCAATTTCATAGTGTGGCAATTCCATCGTGGACACCCTTTATGCCAAACATGGCCCTCTAAATCAAATTATGACGACAAAATAATTTGTGAAACTATAGACTTAACCATGTCACGGCAAAACCTATAAAACATATTTAATGCTAAAAAAAACAACATCTACTAATAAATATTATAAAAACGCTTTCTATTTTTTAAATATTTCATAAGAAAAAACGTATATGTAAAAAACGTATATGCAAATGTACTTGTCTACGTCGGTTGACGAAAAGAAATAAATAAATTATTTAATAAATAAATAAATAAACTTCCTAGCTCCACTTGGTCTAACCACCATTCTCGCTACTTTCCCTTGGGTTTTATGCCGGCCGGATTCGAAACAAATGCCATTTTCGCTAGATTGTTGTCTGGCATCCTTACAACGTGTTCCACCCATTGTACCCTTCCAGATTTAGCGACTTTCTAGATACTGGGTTTTGCCATAGCGTTGTTCCAGCTCGAGGTTCATTCTTCTCCCCCATACGCCGTTTTCACATACATCGCCTAAGCATACGTCGTTCGAAAACTCCAACTGCTTGCAGGTCTTCCTCGACCATTGTCCACTTTTCGTGCCCGTAGAGAATTACCAGTCTTATCAGCGTCTTGTACACGGTACTTTTAGTACGGGTGTGAAGTTTACTAGACCTCAGCGTCTTGTGGAGTCCATAGAAAGCATGACTTCCGGCTATTATGCGTCTCCGAATTTCTTTGCTGCAGTTGTTATCAGACAACTGTTACTGACAACGTTTTAGGAGACGTCACCAATGATCCGAGGTACACAAATTCATCTACCACCTTCAACTCATCTCCTCCGAGAATCACACTTCTGTTTGTGCGAGCTTGCTTCACGTTTCTGGTTGGTGTACTGCTCAGTAACCGCCTGGAACGTTATTCTGACAATGTCCACATCGTCAGCGAATCAAATGAACTGACTGGATTTATTGAAAATTGTTCCCCGCATTTTAAAGCAGTCACATTGCATAACACCTTCCAGCGCAATGTTGAACAGGAAGCAGGAATTTCCATCGCCTTGCACTATTCATAGGTGCGTTGATTAGTCTTGTCAGTTTCCCGGGAAAACCGTTCTCATCCCTACTCTTTCGTAGGTCTTCACAACCAATAGTATAGTATGCGGCCTTTTAATCGTAGGAACTTGATATTTGTGACACTTTTAGAGGCAACGTAAAGATTTGATCTATTGACGATCACTCTTCCACCAAATCGAGTTGATCAATTCCCACCTCCGCTTGCGATAGACGGCGGAAGATAATCTGGGAAAGTAAGACAAATCATTAGAGCCGTCGAACAATACTAATATATGAAGTTCTGAAACTGTCCTTCTCGGGTACTATCGGAACCGGTCTTACGGTATCTGTACATAGTTTGAAAGAAACATGAAATTTTCACAAATATAGAATGCCAGATTTAGAATAAATTCATGGGATATTGAACTTAAACCAGATATCGCCTAAATCAGGTCTGTTGCATGAAAAACTTGCAATCTTTTTCGTTGTTTACGTGCCTGTTAAAAATCATCATTTTTTCTGTATAAGTGGTCAAATCTCCGGTAGGTCCATGGCATGTTGGTTTCGGATATTTGTAGGGAAAATCATGCATTTTAAGCCGTCAAACAACACTGATGTTTAATTTTCTGTGTTATCCAATGCACAAAAGGGTATGCTCGACTTGGCATAAGTTAATGGAATCTTTCATGTAAATATGAGCTAGATATCGCTGGAATCAAGCCTGTTGTAAGGAAGATTGCAAACAATGTTGCATGATGTATGAAATAATTCAAACAATTACGTTGTTTCCAGAGCAGGGAAAAAATAAGAAAATGTAGGATACACATTTAGAAAGTCTCCGCTTATTTTTCACTTTTATTCCGCTTTGGCATCACTGTTTGACGAGGAGAAGCATATGGTGGAGTTCGACAGTCCTAAAACCAAAGGTTGTTCAACCCATCGGTCACTTCTCATTTTAGTGGTTGTTAGAAGCGTCTGATCTAATCCACTAAGAAGACAATGAAAGGCTTTGACCCTCCTCGCTTTCTATTGAATGCTGTTTTGCGATCCATGCTAATGGAGATCTAGATGATCCTAAGATTAAGACCGCTCATTCACAAACCGAAAGATAATGACAGAATATCGCCTCTAACACAGTACCACATCTACTCCGAGGAATAACTCGTCTCGAAGACAAGTGGTCGAGGCGCTGCAAGCCAAGGACGGACAATTTCCTCGTGTAGCCGTTCAAAAAGAAAGTGGTCAGCGTTACAAGAAGGCGGTACAAAGGAGTTGGGCTTAAATGTAGACGTCACACATAAACGCTAAAAAAATATGCAAACATTTTATTTACTCACTTTTGGGTAGTTTTCTGGTATAAGGTTTGTTCGCGACAAAATCTGGACACCCCTAAAAACGTATATCTCTGGAAATACTTCATCAACGCGTGAAATATTTCGCAGACTGATGAACGTGTAAAATCAATTTTTGATGATACTACAAGCTTTTAGATCGAAGATGGCGTCGAAAGAAGAGCAAGTGCGAAAAGCAATTGTGTGCGGTCGCAATGAAAATCCGGATCTGTCAGTAAGAAAACTTGCAAAAAAGCTTGCTTTTCCTGCAGGAACTGTCCAAAACGTTCTTAATGACATACGAAATCGAGTCCCTAACACTTCGAAGTTTTCTGAGCACAAAGCTTAAATACTATTAGGACTTAAGGCGTGAAATGTTCAAGAATCGTTTGCTTCACTGGAGCATCCAGTGGTTAGTAATTTGAGCATTGTTTGTTTCGTTTTGTTTATGATTTTTTGCCTCAAAAATCGTGAAGTGATAATTAACCTAACCTATAAATCATATGGAAAAAGGACTTCCTCCAGTTTCACCATAAATCTTTCGATACACGTTTGACAACATCTAGGAAGGGTGGGAGCGGACAAAAAACGGATCTGATGAACCACCAGAACGGTGCAAAGGCAAAGCAAATATTGCAGAAGAGACCAGATCTTTCGGTACGTACTGTGGCTAGAAAAATAAAAATGTCCCCAAATTTCGTGCATACTTCCAAGCACCGGCAAGGTATGAAGTCGTTCAAGGTGAAAACTGTACCGAACTGTAATGATACAGAATGTGCCGGCTAAACCGCGGCTCGCAAGTTGTATCGCGAATATTTGACGAAGTTTTCCTGTGTGATATTGGACGATGAAACATATGTCTTCCACTTTAAGCAACTTCCCGGAACGTCTTATTATACTGCCATGCAACGGAACGGCATAGAGGAGCATTTCGGGACGAAGAAAAAGGCCAAGTTTCCCAAACAATATTTGGTTTGGCAGGCAATATGCAGCTGTGGTCGAGCAAGCCAAAGCTTCATCACTAACGGAACGGTAAACAAGGAAATATACCGTGAAGAATGCCTAAAGAAGCGATTGTTACCATTCCTACGCAGCCATGACGCTCCCTCGCTATTCTGGCCTGATTTGGCATCTTGTCATTAGAATGTATCTTTGGACCGCGTTGGACATGTTGAACCATCTGCATGTAAACCGCGTAGTGGACAACCACAGTCTGCATACACTGCAAATGTGGTGAAATCAGTTTTAGAGAAAATGGAGCGAAATTCAGTAAGGTCAATCCGGAAGCTGACTAAAGAAGCGAATATCTTGAGTTCTCCATGCATCGATTGGTCGAAGATGACTTAAAAGAATCATCCAGAGTTATGGCTTGAGCGCTCGAAACGATTGCTATCTCTTTTGATAAAAAGCCACCGATCTTTTTGAGAAACTTTTTTTTTCGATTTATCCGGTATCCAATTCACGAATGGATAGGTTAATTTCACCTCTGAAGACTAAGGATGTTCCAGAGAATGTAAAATTTAAGTTTACCACCAAACATCCCACTAGAGTCATGGCGAAGTTTCGTCGAATGGGTTGAAGATGCCTCCTGTTTTCCTAAAAGCAGGTGTACAAGTAAACACTGAAGTCTACATGGACATTTTGAAGAATCAACTTCTTTCGTGGGCTCAAGCAAACCTCGACGAACAGAATCTTGTTTTCCAAAAAGATGGAGCACCATAATATATCTCTAAATAGACTCAAACCTGGCTGAAGGAGAACTTATCATTCTGGCCGGAAGATATTTGGCCTCCAGGCAGTCCAGGTTTTAACACCCCAATAAGGGCGTTTGCTGAATCGAAGACTAGCCGCTGGGTCGTCTGGGTCTCCTTGAACGATTTTACCACACGGGACACGGTCGAATTGTCGATTCCCAACTGTATCGCGATCCACCTATTGGACTGGCTTGGATTTTCCAAGACCGCGGCCATAGGTTTTTTTTCGAAGCACTTCTTCTTGGATCTCGGTAAACATTTGACAGATTGTGACGAAATTTTGCACACGTAAACCTTACACTCACAACAACTGGTTTTACAAAAAAAATCATCAATTTTTACCCATGCAATAGAAGGTTTTACTCAAAAGAAAGTGTTACTCTTTTTTCAAGTACAGTCTTTAATTTTTTATTTATATTTTATATGCTATATTTAACCGGGGTGATGAATTTACAATATTGTATTTATCTCTTTATCAACACCAGCCGTGCCGAGGCAATATGTTTCCAAAACTTTGTCATGAACATAGGTGGTATATGTACATTTTCCCTAAAATCATCGCCTGCTGCAAGTGTTGAATATTGCACACTAGGAATTATCTACTGATACAGTTTGCGATGAGCTGAATCTAACCATAAAAAATGCATATGATGAGTACAATTCAAAAACTGTACTTGAATTAAGTCTTGCCCAAAAAATTTCTTCAATTATGTTAAAACTAAATTGAAATCGGACAATTTCCCATCTAGAATGCATCTTAAATCAAATGTTTGTGATAACGCGGAAGAAATTGACAATCTATTTGCAACATTCTTCCAAGAAATCTATAGCACATTTGCTGAAGAAGATCGCGATTATGAATATTTCAATTTCAAGGGACATTGGAGTTAGTCAAGTCAAATTTCAAGACATCTTGGAAGGTTTGAATAAATTAGACGTTTCCAAAGGTTCTGGCCCTGATGGAATACCACCCGTATTTATTAAGAACTTAGCATTGGAACTTACAGCACCTTTATTTTGGCGTTTTAACATGTCATTGGGGAATCTGGGATCTTTCCCAAACTATGGAAAAGCTCCTACCTAATACCTATTTTTGAAAGTGGAAACAAAATCTGACATACGTAATTATCGCGGAATTTCCATTATTTCTTGCATTTCTAAACTTTTTGTAGCAATTATTAATGAAAAACTGTTTAATCAAATCAAAAACAGATTGACTAACAAGCAACATGGATTCTTCAAAGGAAGATCAACTAGCACAAATTTACTGGAATTCGTTAACTACTCGGTGATAGCAATGGACAATGGTAACCATGCAGAAGCTCTTTATACAGACTTCAGCAAGGCTGTTGATCGCATTGACATACCCATGCTTCTATTTAAATTACAAAAAATGGGAATTGAGCCATTTGAGAATTCTCAAATGGCTCGAACCCTATCTCACCAACCGTCAACAAATAGTTAGATTCAAAGGGAAGAAATCAAACCCTATTCAAGTCACCTCTGGAGTACCCCAAGGCTATCATTTAGGCCCCCTATTATTTATATTGTTCGTGAATGACATTTTCTTTGTGCTTAAAAACATTAAATTTCTCATTTATGCTGATGACATGAAACTATTTTTAGAAATAAGAAAAAATGAAGATATCATGACATTCCAGAAAGAAATAAACGTTTTTTATGTCTGGTGTAGCAAAAATCTTTTGCAGCTGAATGTAAAAAAATGTAATTCGATAACTTTCAGTAGGAAACGAAGCACTCCAGACATAACTATCAATTTATGGAATCAGCCAGCTGAAAATGTAAAAGGGTAAGGAATTTAGGAGTTATCTTGGATTCAAAACTAACAATCATTGAACATTACAATATGCCCATATGAAAATATTTGGAAACCTATATCAATCGAAGCCCGTCGATACTAGATAATTCACTAGATTCTGACTGAAAGAATATTTCACGTTTGTTGTTGTGTATATAATTAGCAAATGGTTCAGCAAAACTTTTTTTTGAAAATTACTATACTGCGCATCGTTTGAAAAATAACGCTGTAAGAAGCTGAACAAGTACTACAGGCACTTTGGTTGTTCGTAAAGTAATTCAAACAATTCAAAATTTTGTCAAAATTATCACCGTGTCATAAAACGTTTTCTTGCAGCTTAATGTTGTTTAAATGAAATTAGTATGGCGCTCTTACCACGAACAGCTTCTCAGAAGAATGCTCAACTCATCATAATGGCTGACATATTTATCTACACTCAAACGCAAGCCATCGGAAACCGCAATCAATCAATGAAGAGAGTCCATCAATAAGTCCTTGTATACGTTAAATGCCAACAGTGACGTTAGTTCATGACGGATTGGTGAATCGATGCATATTAATAATATTCAAAATTTATCATTTTCAATGCAATAGAATGATTAATGATACTCAATCGCATTACACTAGTTAACCCTTAAATGCGCACGATACTGAAGGATTATCATAAAAAATAAATTTCTTTTTAAACACCTTCACTGCTTTTAAACTAACAAAATGCTTCGATACAGTGCTCCCAGTTCACACGACTGCTTCATCGAAGACTATTAAACAATTTTACTGGATTATTTCCCCAAAAGGAATAAAATTAATTTATTTTTAAGCGTTTTCCGGTATGTTGTTTTAAAGCAACATTGCGCATTTAAGGCTTAAAATAAAAAAAAGAAAAAGAAGCACTACTTTACGCCACACGTGATAACAAGCGATGAAACCACTTATTTGAATTTCATTGTTAAAATTGTGTTTTGTCAAATGATTTTTGTCTCGTATTGGTTTCGCCAAAATAGATTTATTTTTCAATTTATGCAAACCAGCTGTCCAAATTTATAATTCACCTGGACATGCTCAATTAAACCTTGGTTATTCTGCCGAAGATGAAATATAACAACACTTCTCAAGGTGAAACGGTGACCCGGTAGGATAGCAGCAAGCCGTGCTTGGAAACTGACGTATTTTGTTTTTGCTGCGTCCTTTTCGCGAAAAATAAAATCAAAAATACATTCGTAATTCAACCTAAACGAACAGTGAAATCATAAAATCTCCACGTGTTTTGTGTATGATGTAGTGAATATAATCGATTCCCTCCCAAAATGTGTGATGGTCGGTAGTTTTTCCCCGTTTTTTTTTTTGATTTTTGTGCTTCGCCCCCGCAGCCGGAGGAAGAGTTAATATCAGCTTAGTTGTGATAGTTAGTGCTGTTAGTATTGTGCCACGCGGACAAAAATGAATACTCTAATTTAAGAGTATTTTTCCTTTGTCTCGAGTGAAAATGATGATTATAAGCAGTTTAGAAGTCGATATAGAGTCGCCTCATAGCGGGGGATTTTGATTATTGACAGAGTGTGGAGAGAGAAAAAAAGAAAACCAGTGCAATGTAGAAAACGGCCATTTGCTGGTCAGAAGCAAAGAACGAAACTAATGCGCATGCGCGCGTGAGTGGCTGGTATATAATTTCAGATGCACTCATCACGTGGTGTACAGATGGAGAGCTGTGAAGTTGTTGTTATTTCTTTCGTTGAGCAATGATTGTGATTTTCACGTTAAATTTCTTTTCGGAAGTGCTTTTTTTTTACCAGTAATTTCATTGTATTGCATTTGTGCGCGAAGTACTAATTGTATTCCATTCGAAAAGGATGATGTGAAAATATTTGCCGAATAGCGGAGTGCTACCTCTGAAGAGACATAAATACATCCTTTAGCTTCACAGGGAAGTCGTTCAAATGAAGACTGTATATCAGCAACAATTTTCGGTGAGATTTATCTGATTATAACTAAATTTTAACGATACTGCTAAATACGTGCCATCCTCAAAACAAGAAGATTTGATGGTGGAAGTGTATGCACAGTACCTATATCCATTTGATGTTCCTACTGTGTTTATGCGGGGCTTGTTGTAAGTGAAAGTGACCTCGGAATAGACGTGAGTAACCAGGCATTCTGAAATGATAACCACCCCACCCAGCACCAAAATCATATTCCTCTCCCGAAAAAAACATTTTTCTTCACAACAAATACTTTTCTTTCACAAAAACACATTTTCTCTTATACATTCGATTGATATTCACCCACACACACACACACACACACACACACACCCACACACACACACACACACACACACACACACACACACACACACACACCCCGCCCCCCCCCCCACCCACCCTGGTCCGACAGCCACAACCCAACCCCCCCCCAATTAATTCAAACAAGGGAAAAAATGTGTTTTTTTTTTGCAGTCAAAGGAACAGATCTTAGTCCTTATTACATTGTATGTCTTGTGAAAAGACATACAATACTCAGATAGCTATCTAGATAGCCTAGAGCTACCCGAGCAGGAACGAATAACTTGATAACTGGCCTTGGTATTTAAGAGCTCAGATTAAGAGATAAAATACCTGAGGATAATACCATAAAATTGTTCCCACAATGTTATTCGAATACCAAATTGAGGTAAGACAATACCAAAATAGTACCTCTCAGGTATTCCCAGGTATCCGAAATAACATGTATTGTTATTCGAGAGATATTTTGCTTGCAATTCTTAGGTATTTTGTTTGGGTATTTTACCTCTTAATATGAGCTCTTTAATACCAAGGCCAGTTAGCAAGATCAAAATTAGGTATTCATATGTTGTTGTCTCCTGCTCGGGTAGGAGAAGAGTAAAAAAAGAAAAAAAAAATAAAAGTATTTATTTTATTTTAATTTTATTTTTTTTTTTTTTTTTTTTGTTTTTTTTTTTTTTTAGGTTGGGTTTTGTGCTCTGGCCAGAAAGAGCGAGATATTGTTTTTTCTCCGCGCCCAATATGAGTTAGAAAAAAAGAGGGGGGGGCCCTTTTGAAGAGTTTCCCCCCCTCAAACCGTTTAAATAGCGGAAACTTTCAATAAAAGTCGATTCATTGCCAACAAAACAAACAAGGACAAATGTAGCAACACCGAATACTTCGTCATTTCTCAATAGTGATGAAGTAACTCGACATGCACTAAACAGAGGATACTAAATATACAACAAAAGATCAATTTAATTGTCGCAGTGGTTAATTTCCCGAACAGAGGAAAAAACAAGGTGAAACGGTACGTCGTGTTATATTCTCTATCATGCATGTTTGTATGTATGTGTGTAGGGTAGCCACCATCCCTTCAAGCGCTTGGCTTGGATGCACCTCCACTTAATAGTAAGATCAAATTGAGCCACCGATCTGAATTCACAATATCGCTGTATGAAGGGCCAAAACGGAGGGGAGGACCCGTAAGCAGAGACACTTACGTGAAATCCGCGGGAACAGAAGATTCTCCTTCCAACGATACGATCCAACAAATCGAATATCCCAAATCGCAATACGTATTAAGCTTTGAGCAGTATGGCTTGTTAAGAAGGGCGCGTCACTCTCACTGAATCTGTTGGAGTAGAATTCACAGCATCACAATCGAATCGGTAGGACAACGTTTGCATTAACAAAAAAACTTTTATCGGATGGTGATAAAAAAAAAGCTAAGCCAGATAATTGCTTTTGATAAATTTCCCATGGAAGGTAATTATTTAAGCTTACTTGCAAAAAATTTCTACGCCCTTGCGAGCGGCCTTCCGGCAGTTAACCGGAACATTCGTCATGGCGGACGTAAACATGCGTGTAGGCATGTTTTTGAGTTCTTTCTTCGTTTTATTTATCAATTCCTCCTCAGATTTCGCGACAAAATTGTTGGAGTAGATCTTACGCTTCAGATTGGCCCAGAAATTCTCGATGGGACGTAGCTGGGGGACGTTGGGCGGGTTCGCCGACTTGGGTACCACATCGATATTCAACCGCTCCATCTCCTCCAACGATCGCGTCGAGTAGTGGGCCGACGCCAGATCCGGCTAAAACACCGCGTCTTTGCCATTATGGTATTTCTTGATGAACGACGCAACTTCGGCAGGCATTTCGTACTATAAATTTCCCCGTTCACGGCCAGTCCGGAGCGAAAAAAGAGCGGCTTTGACATCCCCTTCTCGCTGATTGTCAGCCACAGCAGCACCTTCTTGCGAAACTTGGTTTGTGAAATGAACATCACCTCGGAGCTCACTTCCTTCGTGGGGGAAGCAAAATACGAAGTGCCCTGCCAGTCGTTGCCATCCAGGGTGAGAGAGATCTCGTCGTCCATCACCACCGCCACGTCGCGATTCGCCGGGAAAATCGAGTTGACCATCTTATTCAGCCGCTGCCGCTGCGTCATTGCTTGCAGCTCCGAAACCAGTCGACGCGACTTCCGCTTCTTGACATGTATGTTCATGTTCGCCTGGTACTTTTTCACTGTTTGGCCGGTTGAACCGACCTCCCGGCCAAGCGCACGCAGCGATGTAGCCACTTTTCCCTCGGTCTTCATCTTCAGCATCCTTCGGAGCTTCTTGTCGCTTAGGGTCGTCGGCCGTCCGGAACCGAGCTTTCTTTCGATGCTCTGATTGTTGTCTAATAGTGCCAAGATGTTGTAGACGCCGGAACGGGCGTATTCGGCGTCCACAAAGTGCCGCACGATGTCCGTTTTCGACGCGGCGGGGTGCCGTTCTTTGAGTAGCTTCACTGTTTTTGCCTTCACGGTTTGAGTTTGACAGATAGAGCTGTCAAATTTTGTCTGCTGACTCATGGGTTACTATGATTGATGCTGCATGGCCAGTTTTGTCAGTGCGGGTGAAGGTAAACCCATCAAAAATCGGCAATTTTTGTCCAAGAAAATGATACTGTTCATTCCCTACTAGACTCAGGCAGTCAATCAAACCATCGTTCAGTTTCAGCTTTAATGATACCCTGATGCTTCCTCCCAACCCAGTATTTATTATATCCCAGATAGCGGAGCCTAGTACAATTGTACACGCAAAAAAAAATCGCACTAGAAACTACCATTTCGAGAGTGTTAAATTAAGCGCAAACACCAACAATTTTCACCTGACTATAAATGCGTTTGATTTTACCATGCCTGCGATTAGATCGACCATGGTGCGGTTGCTATCAATATGAGGTCAGTCAAATATACCACAAATGTTGATGGTTTTACCATAAACGTAGTAAATTTGACTGAAATTTCATGGTAGTTTTAAAGATACGCATAGTCGGGTAAAAAGGAAGTTCGTACTACAAGATTTTTTTCTGTGTAGTCTGATTGAAGTAGCCAGATCCCAGTTCCTACTTCAATCGTACTTCCCGTACTAGTACAATCGTACTTCAATGGCACTTCAGATGTTACAACCGATGGACTTGAAATATCAAAATAGCTAGCGGTTTATTTCAAATTTTGGCAGTTGGTTGAAGGACACTTAAATTCCACCTTTGAACTAGGATTGTACTAGGACTGTTCACTTCGAATGGACCTCGGATTATTCGTTGAAAAATAATGTTATCATTAGTTTATTTATAAATAAAAACATTGATTTATTGTATTTATTTTTCAAAATAATTTTTTTATTAACGTATTTATATTTATATATGATCAAATAAGTTTATAATTTATCAACAATTTATAAATCGATTCTTTTAAACATGTTGGCCACGTCTTGCGGAGCACAGCGCTACAGGATTGTACACTCCCGTTCCATACTTCTCAGTGACTGAGTCGAATTATACAGCTTTCTCTTTTTCTCTCACAGAAATGTTACTAAATTTTCGTAAAAAGTGGATCTACTAAATAATTGAGGTGATACACATTTTTACGAAAAAATTGACTATCATTTCCGAAAAAGATAAAGGAATACATTTCTACTCAGTCACTGAGAAGTATGGAACGGGAGTGTATGCGGGTTAGAAAACTTGTACTGTTGACTAATGGGATACTCGTGTTGACATTGATAGAACTGGGTAGTGGAATGGTAACCGACAATATCCGGAAGTTGTGGACGGTAGATGTTGCTATCCAACGACACCTTTAAGCAGCACATTTTGATCTCCACACACATATTCGCGTTTCAATAACGGCTGATTTTCGTCCAGCTGAACCTCTGTACGCAGCTGCCCGATGGCCTGAATATTTGAATCCACTTCATTGCGTTTGTTTTTTTTTCAAATCGTTCGGATCGAGAACCGAAATTCCGCGAGCGAGACGATCGGATTTTGCGCCCGTTTTAGACGTCATTGCGTGCGGTAGCGACAAACATCGAACCGGTTAAAAAGAAAAACAATACATTGAAATTAAAAACAAAAACAAGACAACATCTAACAACTGAGAAAATTACAGTTGATCGATTTTCAAGTCGCGAAGGAGAACGAATCCTATCTGGGATATAATGTAAATAATATGTCATAATATGCAATACAGGGTGCGGCAGAAAATAATGCAAAATTTTGTTCTATTTCTTTCAAATCCCAATTTCAACTAATTCAAGCAATAATATCAACATTTTCGAGTGCAGTTATCTTCATAAAGTCCATTTAAACAAATTTATTCAATGTGTCCTCCATTTTTATTAATAACATCCTCGAGCCGACGCCGGAAGCCAGAGCATGCCTTTCAGACGTAGTCCACCGACATTGACGGCCATGTGCGTGTTATGGATGACTTCAGGGTTTTCACACTAGGGTGTGATGTGCTTCAACATATGCGCAAATCGAATAATCCAATGGATAAAGATCTGGACTGCTAGGGGGCCACAAATCCTTCGGCCAAAACTTCATGTTATCGTTCAACCATTGTTGGGTTCGATTGGACGTGTGACACGGCGCTCCATCCTGCTGTAGGACAACGTTTTGGTCCTCGGAGAAGTTGGCCTTCACCCAGGGAAGCACTTGGTCCTTTAAAATACCGATATACACTTCGGTATTGATTTTAACTCCAGCATCAATGAAAACAGGCGGCATTTTCAAACCGGTGTACGCCACCAAGCCAAACATCATGACACCAACCGGATGTTTGGTTTGAAATTTGAATTTGACTTTTTCCGGAACGTTCTCCAGCACTTGAAAGTAAACATAAACAAATAAACTTTCGACAGAAATTAGTCACTAGCTACACGAATTAACCCAATACTCAAGTTTGAACATTTTCGCATTATTTTCTGCCGCACCCTGTATATGCATTGTGTATGCAGCGCAATGAAATATACAAGAATATTAAAATAAAATATGACATAGTTGGAATTCGACATCCTGTAATTTCTTCGTTTTTTTCTGGATGACCGATTTGTCATCTTGAAAAAGATTTATATTTCTTAAATATTAATTCTAAAACCAACGATTAAATTGAACACTTCACGCAAATTTGAACCCGCTCATGATTATTTTACCAATTTTTGTTGATCAACAAATATAGCCACCGTATGCACCATTTTTTTTTCCTTTGTTGGGGACGTATTGCCACTGCGACCATTGATTTGAATGCACCATAGTATGTTTAGATAAATTAACGTATCAAAACAAATAGAACGTAATTTTACACTGATAAGTGGATTTATGAATGCAAAATGATGATTAACGAAATATTTATGCTTTACATTAATTATACATTCAAAACATTACATAAAACAGCAGCTTTTTGCTTCCACTACTCCACAGTGCGATGGTTAGATTTTTCGCAACCCGTGTGCTTCAGAGTGCTTCCAACTCGTGAGCCGTTCTTCGCGCTTAACTTTCAATGTCAGGCTCCACTCCACGATCTCTTAGCACTTCTAAGAGCAAACACGTTGAAAGAAATTTCGCAACCGTTTCGCAGAGTCTGACCGGTCGTATTTTTCTTTTTTTGCTTTCAGTGTTGGACTCGTCCGGAATCCAGGAGGCAGGCTTCATGTGGGGTCAGAATCACTGGCTAGGATCGGAGCAGGGTTGTGAAGCGGCACAGGCTCCTCTGTCGATCACGCTATCCGACCGCTACCGGAGGAATATGAAGCCGAATCTGGTGAAGGCGTTGGCGCCGTTCGACGTCGGCTTTCGGATGGTGTATGCTCAGCATCAGTCCGCTTGGCAGGTGGAGATGAAGTTTCTTGTCGAGGTAAGTCATTCCCTTTTGTTCAGCAACACGATCAATAACTTTAGGGGTAATCGAACAGCTTAAGGGTTGGTTTAGGGGAAGTGTGTTTTCTCTTTCTTTTGACAACTATATATGTTGGTTGATTTCGTAATCAGAACATTCTGCACATTGGAGTTTGCGTTCCACTGTCGTGCTCGAATGGCGAGTTGTACAATTTGACCGAACGGTACTTTGAAGAGCGAATCATCCAAGCGCAGGACATCTTCGAGTTCAGACCAAATGTGCTGCAAGTCAAAGATATGCAGTTGACGGAACATTTCTGGACCAAAAGGAGCGTATTCATTATCAGGTAAGGGCGATGGTTTGACCCATTTTCATCGCCATCGAAGCGCTGAACTCAATTATTCCATAATTACAACCATTTCTCCCTCGTTTCTTGCAATCAACCAGCATCACCATCACACTAACGGCCATAATGGTGTATTTGGCACAGTGTCGTGAGCAAAAAGTTAGCGAAGAAAAAGCTTGCAGCGCTGAGAAAACCAACGGCACGACCTACACTCCGGTGGTGATGATAAACGGAGGCGCATGCAATGGACACTACTCGCCTGCATCTGTCACGTCATCATCGCCATCATCACTGTCAGCAGCAACCACAGCTACTACGATTGCCCCCAATGATGATGAACGGATGAAGGAAACTGCACCCATGCCAAAATCAAAACCAAACCCAACTCAATCTTCCTCCTCTTCGGCAGACAGCTTTGTCGGCAAGGTCATCGATAGTTTCAACGTGCGCCGGAACCTCGCCACCGTGTTCCGAACCGACATTGGCCCACAATCGCTGCCCGTCATCTGCGGAATTAAGTAAATAGCAAGCTTTTGATTCACCGTTTCGCCGTCTCTCGATCTTCTTCACCTCCTCTTTCCCGAATGCGAATAACCTTGAAACATAAACACAACCACTTGAGATGCCCCGCGCTCTCCCATACCTCATCTCATCGCCATTAACCTTTCAGCGAAAGCAGTTTTATTGTGCATCATTTTTAGCTGGTTTTTTTTTTTACTGCGGCGGAGAGAAATGATGATGGGACAGCAATTTATATGGACTTTTGTTTTCATCACTCGCAGGTCGTTAGTGACTTGCACGAGGGTGAGATTTTGACTCGTGACTTAGAAGCGGGTGGGTGTTATACAGTATTGGTAAAGACTTATGTTACACATTTTTAGGGTGATGTTTTAGAGAATAATAATAATTACTTTAAAAATCTATGAATCATCTAAAATCATGACGGCATTTTTAGATTGGTATTAATTAAAATTACGTACAGTCCTTAAGGGCTTACGCTGAAGCATTCTTGACGGCAGCCATTACCTCAAAATTTAGAATTGATCTAACTCAGAATCTGTACTAGATATTGGATATTAAATCACATCAGTTTGTATGCTTACTTGCTGTGAGCAATCTGATGTAGTTCGATTTGATGATCATTTACTTACAATCGAGATTTATCAATTTTAAATACCGAGGTAAATTTGCGAGAGAGAGATAAAAGATAGGAAAAAATACACGGAGCCGCAGTTCACCTTAAGTTCGGATTATCCTAGGGAAAAACATGATGATATAATTTGTTCATATGGGTTGATATGCTAGTAATGGACCCCTTAGTAGAAGCTTTGAACAATTTTGATGAATTCCACAAGAATTTTAATTACTTTTTGTGCAACACTCCAACATTTGATGAAAATAACTAGTCATTTACACAGATTTATGATAAACACTAGTTTTTAGTCCAGGTTTTCCTGATACACATCGATAATTCGCACTGGTCTCGTTTTGACCATTTTCGTATTTACACTGGTTGAAATGTAAAATGATACTGAGCTCTAAGCAATTTTGAGACAAATACGGTGGATATATTTTGGAATGTATATTTATGCTTCAAACTCGTTGAAATTGCACTATGGTTGAAATGCAAACTCGCTTTTTCAGTTGAAGTGATTTTTTGCTCAAACTCGTGATTGCAGTTGAATAATAACATTGTTTTAAATTTAATGTTAGTATTATTTTTATACTTGAAGTTCCAAGTCTGCTTATTTTCAACCTTAAAAATGTTTGTTTTAACCAAAAATTAAATTGCTAGACAAGGTTCTGTTTTGCTGATTCAAACTGTGATCTTAAGTTGAAATAACCTGAATGTTTGGTGAAAATGGCCATAGTTTATGGTTGGGTAAACCATAAATATGATTGAGAACAAACTACATGATTAGTTTCCCTCATTTGGTGTCAGAAAAATTCCTATCAGATGTTTGTGCGGGAACATTTCGTGAGTCCGGAGTGATTTAGTGTGATTTATGATACAGCATATGAACATATTTGCATTAAGGAACGAAACACCCTGTATAATGTATTTTACAGCAAAGTGACCAAAATACATACATGTTCAAAATATATTCGTTCCCGTACACTGCACAGTGGTCAAACAGTCGATTTTAACGCTCTAAACTGATTGCTCCTTAAACAGTGGAGCTAGAGCGATGGCGTCTTTGGCAAAGTTGATGGATATGACAACCCAAGTAACATTGCCAAAACCATCCAGCTTTATTAAGTTTTATTAAAGTTTTATGAAGGCCACTAGAAATCAATTCGGCTTTATTATGGTAGCAAGAGAGGCCAATAGGTTTCAAATTTTAGTCAGGTTTATAAGAACCTAAACAACTTCTTTACATCGATCTTAAAACCTTGACTTCTAAAATTCCTTTTACTCCCATCAAAGGTTTTATTTTGACTTTATTAACTCATAAAATGCTGTTTTGAAATGCCGTTTTAGGACTCATTCATATTATCTTATTATGGTCAGTTGAAAAAGCATTTTAAAACCATTTTGCCTCCAGTAAATGCACTAAACGACTAACTGGCATTGAGGAAAGCTACCAAGCGACCAGATAGTTTTATAGTAGCCATTGCTAAGATAAATTGGCTTTTTGGCAAAACTGTTGCAATTTCTTGCAATCGCCATATTGAAATATATGAAATAATTGAAATGTGGAAAAATAAATACACCAAATTTTAAGTGTATTACAATTGAACTGTAGATCTGAGACAAACTTCGGTATTCGTTTAGATAACCTTATTGAATTCCATCAATTTTCAGGAGTTTCATGATTAATTTACGAAATATATATATTTTTCAATTTTGTTTTTGTTGTTATAAACTCGCATAATTTCCAAGGCGCATTAATTTTCAGCTCTTATCGTGTCAATATTCACCATAAAATTAAATGCGCATATAATTTGGAGCATGATACGCTATAAAAAAACTCAATTTGTTTTGTATATTTTGCTATCAATCATAATTTCCCGCAACAGTAGAACTTTTTTCTTAGCCATTATTTACTGTTGAATGAATCAGAAGAGAAACAAAGCAAAACAACAAAAACCAACCCCAATATCGCCGTGAAGTTTGACAGCTGTGGCCATTCAGCCCTACGCTGGTTTTGATGGCGGCCAATAGGTTTTATGATGGTTCTCAAGTGGTCATAACATCTTTCACTAGAACATTTTCAAAATCTTTATGGTCTTAGAAAGGTTTTATTAATTTGTTTTCACAACCGTCTATAGAGTGGGCAACTTTGTACACATTTCAGCTTTAAAGATGCATAGAGGAGGTGTTGGTGGACAAAACAGTTTTGAATGTAGTGTCATCAACAAAGCCGGGAGGAGTGTTATACGGCTGGAATAGAACTGAAATTGTTACTTGGGACAGTGTTTTTTTGCCGCGCTTTTTGTTGTGCCCCCCCCAGGGTGAAAAAAATTCCCTTCAGCTTGTCTTCCGTGTGGCCCTCCCCCCAAGTTTTTTTTTTCCGCCGGGGGTGATTTTTCTGCGATTCTTGCCTTTTGCTTCCGTGCTACTTTTGGTTTTGCCCTGGTTTTTGTATAATTTGGCCTGTGTCGACTGATCTGGTCTGTTGTATGAAACATTGCAAACAATTTCTTTGTTAACACTTGCTTTGACTAACAATTGGTTGGAAATTATACGCGTCCATTTAAATTCTTTTTTTTTAACTATTGCCAGCAAATGAGCGTTTGCTGGTCAGTTTATACCCTTGGTATACCGAATATCGTTTATAAAGTATTCAAACATGGATCGACCGTGATTAATCATTTCCTTGTTCAAATTGGTCAGCTGTCTGAAGAAATTCAAGAGGTCAGAGGATTGGAGGATATATAAATTTTATACTGATATCAACGAAAAAAAATTATTAAACTTTATTTTTTCAACAGACATCGAGAGTTTAATACCCGCAAGCCTTCAAGAAACCTACGAATCGCAATCTTCTGAACTGGCATCTATCAACATCAGATCCATTGATTAAAAGTATTCGTCGTTGGCCTAAACAGCATGAGAAACCATTTTCTAGAGATGATAAGCAGCTGCTAGCAAAAGAAGCTGTTGAAATGAAAAAAAAAACGGCATTGAAAATATGAATGTTTAATAATAATTGAAATCATAATCGGTTTAATTATAGTAACATAACTTCAATAACTCATCTCACAGAAATAATTCAGGTATAGTATATTCAAGAAAGTTTTGTATTTTGATATTGCAAATAACTTTATAGAAAATTATTTTGTCCTTAAAATTGAGAAAAAAATGTTTCGGTGAAAAATGTGTTTTTGGAGGTTAGTGGTAGAAAACGCTCTCTATCTCGAATTGGGTGAAACATAAGATTGATATGTCTTCAGCAAAGTTTTTTGTATTGACTTTTTCTACAACTTTGCTAGAGACATCAACTCTCAAAATCCAAAAAAGAATTTTTATCTCACTTTTAGGGGGATTGATCACAAAAGTCATGCCGTCAAAATACGACACTTGTCATATCCATCAACTTTGCCAAAGACGCCATCGCTCTAGCTCCACTGTTTAAGGAGCTATCAGTTTAGAGCGTTAAAATCGACTTTTTGACCACTGTGACCTGATAGAAAAGTAATGAAAATATCTATATGTCCGACACTTTAGATTCCGTGTAGGTATGCTTACATTTATTAGTTTTTCCTAATCAACGACTTTCACTTTGGACGGTGTGCAAACAATGAGTTCGGTTTGTTTACAAACTGAAAAGAAGGGTTGCCAAATAGGCAACAACGCACTTCCAATTAGTCCTATAATGGACCCTCAAAATTTAGACAATTTTTCAAATTTTTCGTTGTTTTTATAACTGCATAGTAAAATTTGATATAAATACTAGGTATTAACGTGTTGAAAATGCATTTTTATAATCTATAATTTATTTATATGATCAAATGCTTTTTTTCTCTCCTGTAACGAAAACACTTACAAATCACTGTACCATGCAGTGATCAGGTAAAAATAATTAATAATGATGTTTTACGTGTAACAATTGAGAAGAATCATATTCTAACCTTTGATTTAGTGTTGATACTATGTGTTTTAACAGAAATTGCTAAGGTGAATTTCGATAATAAGGAAATAATTACAATAATATGCCAGGGAGTCCATTATACGCACAGGGTCCATTATACGCATACAATCCCTATTTGCCACTTTGCGGCAAATTTTATTTCTTTTGAATTGCTGAAAGATAACGAGATAATGAAAATTAAATTGTTGGTATTCAGGTCACCTTTCTATAGTTTTTCAAAATTAAAGCTGCATAGTCAAAGCTGATAATTGGGATGGCCAAGCATTGAAATAAAAGTTGTAGTAGTTTATTAATTTCAAAACTAGCTGACCCGATAAACGTCGTACCGCCTCAAATTAAAATTATTAACATTCAATAAAAACAACTGTTTTTGTTTTTGTTTTTGTTAATCCGATTGTGACAGCCGCTGATGGTTTCCTGCAGAAATGCGTTCGAAACTCTGTGATTTGGAACATGAAACTGAAGTTGCAATCATCTTTGGAAACGTGGTATGATTTTTGCATTTACTTTGATTATACTTATACCACTTGCGCAACATTATTGATCCAATGGTCACCGATATGTGAGCAGGATAATCTTCCGTTGGATCGAAACTAAATGCCAAGCGATCCCGTACAGTTGTCAAGTCCGATTGCCGGCGTACTCGACGGTCCAAATTATAGTCCTCTGCGACACAGATTGACCGATTTACCGCTACCCCAGCTTGTTCAGTTCTTAATAGATTTGCCTCATCTCGCACCTCACTTTCAGAATCTGATGACCGTGCTTGAGCGTTACGAAGCCGTGTAGTCTTATTCATCTGACTGCGTTGCTCTTCATTTTGGCTCGCCCGTATGGACTTATTTTTTAATTCCTTATTTATTCCAAATATCAGATTTTCATTCATATGTTACCCTAGGTGCTCCTGCTAAATAATTAACATTTCAAACCTGTAACTCGAAAATGAGAAGAAAGATTAGTAATTTCCATTTAATTCCAACTACCTTTATTGCTTATCTTAACAGATACGCGTATTTAGGCTGCATTGTGTAGACTTTTTCTGTGTCGTGTACTAATACTCGACTCACACTCTCCAGGAATTTCAACTTATATAGGATATTTTTTAATTTGTTTTAATTGTGTTTTGTTTTTCTTTTTTCAGAAGGGAAAAGAGTTTTTTAAAAGAAAAATAAAAAAAACGATTATATTAAGGGATGAAAAAAAAAAAAAAAGAAAAAAAAAAAAAAAAAAAAACAAATTGTATTTTATAAATTAAAAAAAAAAAAAAAAAAAAAAAATACTTTTTTCTTCCTCGCGCCAGTTCTCAATATATATATACATAAAAAAAAAAAAAAGATTGAAAACATTTTTTTCATTTCTTCGGTCGACTTTTTGATCAAATCATCCGTCGTTTCGGCCACGAAATTATTGGAATATACTCTCCTATAGACTGTTCCAGAAAGTATAAGCACACTTTCAAAATAACAAAAAAGTCATGTTTTTTTAAGTTTTAATAATTTTATTTGGCAAATCATATTTGTATTTGTGTTTTATATGATATTTTACTCTCGTTTAATCAAAATATTTAATCATAGCCATGACTCCTAACTTTTCCTCGAACATGACCCATTAGCTTCTGCACAGTGGTACTTCCTACCATTTTGACCACTTTTGGCCAATCTTTTTTAAATTTTTGGATGTCGTCCGCTGGTTTTATGAATTTTCGAAGCTTTGCTTTGGTTAAAGCCCAAAAAGTCTCGTTTGGCCGTGCCTCCGGGCAGTTCAGCGGATTCATGTCTTTCGGCACGAAACATACATTTTGACTTTGTACCATTTTAAAGTGTTCTTTGCGTAATGACATGACGCCAAATCAGGCCAAAACACTACTTGACCTTCGTGCCTCCTGATCATCGGCAATAATCGCTTCTGGAGACATTCCTTAACGTATTTCTGAGTGTTCATCGTCTCCGTTGTGATGTACGGACTAGATGTTTTACTACACTCGCATATTACCTGCCAAACCATAACCTTCTTACCGAATTTTTCGGTTAAAATGGCCTTCTCCGTTTCGGGGATGTCTTTGTCTTCGTTTACAGTATAGAATTGTGGTCCGGGAAGCGTTTTGTAATCTAGTTTCACATACGTTTCATCGTCCATTATTCTACACCCAGAATTTCTACACAATAACGAATCGTAGAGTTTGCGGGCCCGTGGTTTCACGGACGCGACCTGTTTTGGGTTCCTTTTGGGTTTTTTCTGCTAACGGTATGTTTTGAGCCCAAGTCTTTCTTTGGCACGCATGACGTTACTCGACGAGGTCCCTAGTTTTTTCGCAACATCCCGAACGGAAGTCGCTGGTTTTCGCTTGTAGGCATCCTTGACCTTTTTATCCATATCCGGACTAACAGGACCGGATTTCCGACCATTCTTCGGCGTATCTTCAAACGTGCACTGTTCTCTATATTTTCGAATCGAAGAACGCACCGCTCCGACGCTTACACCCTCTTCCTTGGCCAATTTTCTCAAGGAGAGTCCGCTCACAGTGCACTATTTGTGCACGATACTTTTTCGTTGTTCCGGAGTAAGACCGCGCATTTTGATAGGTAACACAAAACTGAGCACTCTTTTGATGCTATGTCATTCAAAAATGTGCAAAAAAAAAGGACGCAGCCAAAACATGTTGAAATATTTAATTATATTCAAAGTGACCGTTAAAATGAGGTGTGGTTATACTTTCTGGAACAGTCGTTATTCCCCACACCACCTCCATTAATTGGGGGGGGGGGGCGGGGGGAGGGGGGGGGGGGCGCCGCCCCGAGGAGAGTTTCTTGACCCAAACCTCCCCCCGCCTTTTTTGGTTTTCCCCTTGTTTTCCCCACCACCCCCCCCGCTGCCCCCGCCCCCCCAGGGGAATCATTTTTGGCCACAACCCCCCCCCCCGGGGGGCCCCCCCCACGGAAAAAAAAGCCGCCGCCCCCCCCCCCGTCTTTTGGAGGTTCTGTTGAATCCTCCCCCCCTTTAAAAAAACCGGCCGGCGGGAACCAGGCTTCCACTCGATGGACTCTCCCTTCTCCAGAAGTGCCAGAATCTTGTAGATGTTTTCCGCGATCGTATCCGACCGACACGAAGTGGGCCACGATGGTCGACAGGCGGTACGTACAAACCATAGATCGAAGTTGTTTCACTGTGTTTTTTTCGTAACCGAGATTCGCACCTGATTACCGCCAGTGACAGCGCTAGATAATGCATGCATAAAAAACAAGCGACTAAGGGCATCTTCAACGGCGATCCAATTCGTGGATTGGATTTATTTTTTTAAACCAAACGCAAAAACATCGCTGCACCGGTGTTGTAAATTTTGTTTTATATTGGATCTATTTTGCATCATTTTAAAACTGGTAAATGTTTTGATCTATTCTTGCAGCAATTTGGAACAAGAAAAAAACCGTTCCAAAACACTACTCGCTACTTGATAATACCAATTATTGAGTAAAATTTCAGCTTTTACTAAACAATAACTCAATTGTATTGAGTATATTCTGTGGTATATTTGTGAGCCGAAAAGTAACCGTGTTTGCTGCGTGTGATGCTGACGGCGGACAGAAAGTTGCGTTGCTCGCCTCGGATGCTGATAATTACCTCAAGTTGCTCCCGGTGCTGGTGAATTGCCTTTTCGTTTTTTTTTACAGTCACTGCATTTTCCGGAAAACGCTGACTAGATCCAAATGCGGAGGTTCTGAGATTCCGAATAGTGTTTCGATTGCTCGGAAATGAAAAGTAATGAAGTCTTCAAAGTAAACAATCGGTTTATTGATAGATTGGTCATGATACGCACTTGCAAATAGCTCCTACAGATAAATTTTGGAGAATTTTAGCTGTCGCATAATGTCCAGGAACACCTCCCTTGGTATGCGGAAACGCAGAAAGTGCTTCTCGTTGTAGGTTTGCGTGTCGCTGAAGTAGTCCTGGAACAGCTTCTGATGATCGGAACGGAAATCACGATCGACATTGGGGCGTCATCTAGGATGTGACCCACTCCGTTTCGACTCTTGTTTATCCGCTGCCAAACTACACATCAGCATTATCTAATATCACTCACTCACCTTCAGCCAAACGAAAGAACATCTATTCCTTGTTGTCAGCTAACGACGCACTACTGGCATTAAAAAATATTTGGTCAAACCAATCAATGGCAAAATGTTTGTGAAAAATCTGCGATCTCTGAAAAAAAAACTTCTGATCTCTGATGTAGAATGATCGACAGGATGACAGGTGTTGGCGGGTTTAACAATAAGAAATACAACACCGGCTCGGGGAACGCAGAGTTGGTCTATTTTAGCTAGTTCTATTCAAGTTTCGCTGATGCAAATCAAGTATAAAGTTGATCTAAAAATAGACCGCCACTGAAGATGCCTTTATTCGCTTGACTTTTCTACACGTATCCCGTAACGTAGAAGAGCGCATTTAGCTCTCTTCGGTCCAGCACCTCACCGGAAACTTCCTGCAGCATTTCGTAATCCATATCTACTGCATCACTGTTGTCGGTAACTGTCATCTGTCGATCTGATGCTGTTGTATTTTGCTGGTTGGATTTTTCGCGACGCTGGGAAAGAAATTCTGCCATTTCTACCAGATGTTCCTGGTCGTCAAATGAGTATGACGAATTCGGAACAGGAGCCATATACTGCGATAACGTTACTGTCTTTAAGTTCCTTCCAAAATCCCGTGGTGTAGGTTGCTTGGATTGTTTAACTGAAAAAAGGCTCTCCAGACAATTTTGAACAAAGCGGGAAGTCAAGATCCTCTTGTGACCACTAGCCAAAAATCGTAAGATCAGTCTGATAGTGGCTTTTATGCATATTACTAGTCCAGTCTTCCACGGTTTTCATCGGCCTAATTCTCAAACACGTACATCGTAAATTCAACGAGTGGTATTTTCAAGCCGGTTAATTGCTTCCTGTAGTTAGGGATAAAATTATTGTTATCGTTATATTTCAATGCGATAACAAGAAGGTATGAATTGAAAATATTTGATTCAAATGAATACTCTTGGCAATGAGTGCTAAAGAAAACTTTAGCCTATCATGTAAATCCTGGGCGTATCTCCTTAAATTCATAAATGCTAATACCCCTAGCATATACAGGGTGACTAGTAATTCGTGTTACACCTAAAAGGAGGTGAAAGACCTCATTTGCAGTATAAAATTTAATGGCAAGATGCGTCGAAAAATTACTGCTAACCTAGTTATTCTAAACTCTTCCTGTCATTTTGAGTTTCCAAAATGACCATTAATGTAATGCAATGTTATACTTCACACAACCTTCTACAGAAATGTTGTTCGAATCTGTATGTCTGTTTACTTTAGTTCTAATGAACAAAATTTTCAAAATATGTTCAGAAGATACCTTACAAGATTAATTCTAATTGCTTTACAAATTTGATGAATTCAGTAGTTTACCTTGAACTAAAAGAAAAGTATTCATTTGATCGCCGTAGGTATCGATACGTTTGATTCGATATTCTCCCGGTATCGATGCTTTCTGGCGATTGGCGATTGGCGCAGCGCCTGATATTCCGAACGATTGTTGATTGTTTCGTACCAGTCTGACATGTCCTCAATGTAGCATGCTGTGATTAGATTTTTTTTTTATTCGAGAGATGTTTTGCTTGCAATTCTAAGGTATTTTGCTTAGGTATTTTACCTCTTAATCTGGGCTCTTTAATACCAAGATCAGTTATCAAGATCAAAATTAGGTATTCATATGTTGTTGTATCCTGCTCAGAAAGCCAGTGGTGAATTTTTTGCCAGCCGGTTTGCGCAACCACGAGCGAAATATATGTGATCTAGTTGGCAGGCATCTTTCGATTGAGTGGTTGAGTGGTATGACCGGTATTAGCCAGCCACCATCACCATCGCTAATGTGTGTAGAAAATATATGAACTACCAACATCAGCATAACCAAGCATGATTTCAATTATCTTTATGTGAACTTTAGAGGAAAAAAAACAAAACAAAATTAATCATCTCTATTTCGACGAAATTTGCGGACTTTTCCCGGAATACGTTTCATCAACCGGCGCACATTATTCTCATCCATCGTTTTGGCAATCTTATCCCACTTGATTCTCAATTCATTGATGCTTTTGACGACACTGGCATTCACCTACAGCTTCCTCTTCATAATAGCCCAAAATCTCTCTATCGGTCTGAGCTGGGGACAGTTTGGTGGGTTGAGTTCTTTCTGTATAAACTGAATCCCGTTGGTTTCATACAACAACACTGTTTCACTGTAATGACAGCTTGCAAGATCTGGCCAAAACATGACAGGTTCATTGTGGGATCTGATGAATGGCAATTTTCGCTTTTGGAGACATTCCGTTCTGTACAGCTCTGAATTAAATATCTTATCAGTGATGAAAACAGTACCCATCCGACGCTTGCTTTGAGGCTTGCGATCCGTCGACAAAGTTTTTCTGTACTTTTTCAAAACACGCCACACGGTATTTCGGGGGAAGACCCAACACTTTAGCAAGTTTTGGCCCAGACCAAGAAGGGTTTTCCAAATGATTGCGAACAATTATTTTTCTTCTTTCTTCTTCCATTTTGTATTTCTCTGAAACACGTTCGAACTGCACCGAAAAAAAAACTTCTGATGTTGTTATTGTTATAGGGAACACAGAAGATGTCATAGTTTACAAATCCGACCTCTAGGGTCGCTGTAAGAATCAAAAATGTTTGTTCCAACACTAAATAGGCCACACCTTACGGTCCACAAACTTGGATAATTTTGAGATCTCTCAGTGGAGTTAGGGACGTACGAGTTAAACGAGTTTCATAACTTTGTTATTGTTGTTTTTTCATTAGTGACACTTTACATCCATCGGTTGCATTCAAGTCAGTTTCAGTTGTTTAAAGTGTTTTAGAGTGCATAATATGAGGTGAGGGTTGCTGTTTATAATAATTATGTTACAATTTCACTCAGCTATTTCCTATGGTCTTGACTCCCCCTTACCTTCGTTGGCATTTTCTGTTTTCCTATCTGTTTTCTTCAATTTTCATATATTTTTCAAACATTTGTAATATTTTCCTCCTTATGGCTTTTATCGTGATCTTTAGATTTTTCACTATCTCTATTTTCAACGAATTTCTTTCTTTCGTTTCCTATTATTACCTTTAAAATGTTCTGTTTCTAGTCTGTCATCTTGTTCTCCGTAATCTTCCTCTCCGCTATCTTACTCTCCGTATTGTTTTTGATCATTTTTTTCCACTCCATCATCTTCCTGTCCGTCATGCTCTTCTCCGTTTTCTTCCTTTTCTTTATCTTCCTCTCTACCATCTTCTTTGCTGTCATCTTCCTCTCCATCATCTTCTTTTCCGTCATCTTCCTCTCCGTCATGCATTTCTTCGTTTTCTTCCTCTCCATCATCTTCTGTTTCGTCATGCTTTTCTTCTCTGTCATGCTTTGTTCTGTCTTCTTTCTCTCCATCACTTAGTTTTATCACTTTCTTCATTTCTGACAAGTTCCTTCTTTTCCTTCTATTTTTCTTCAACATGTTCAGTTTCTTTTCCATCATCTTTCTCTTCATAATTTTTTCTTCTTTTTCTTGCTTACCATCATAATTCGGTCCATCCTGCTTTTTTCTGTTCTTCCTTGTCATTATCTTTCTTTCCATCATCTTCTTCTATGTAATCTTCCTCTCCGCCGACTTCTTCTCCATCGTCTTTCTCTCCGTAAGGGGCTATTCATAAACCACGTAGACTTTTTATTGGGAGGGGGGGGCTTGACCAAAGTCTACGCTCCATAAAAAATTTCAAAAAATTGTATGGAGAAAACTCTACGAGGGGGGAGGGGGGTTTGAGAAAAAATGAGATTACGTGGTTTATGAACCGGCCCTAATCCTCTCCGTAATTTTCGTCTCCATCATTTACCTTTTCACAATTTTTCCTCCGTTATTCTCTTACTTGTAATCCTTTTCACCATGTTTCTTTCATTATGCTCTTCCTCATATTCTTCCTCGCAATTATCTTCCTTATTATATGCATCATTATTAGTAGACTTTATTGAAACTCTTTTATGCTACTCAGGTGTCCAGATAAAGCGCTACGTATTGCTCCAGTTATGGAAATAGTAGCTAGCCTTTGCAACTTGTGCAATTTAATTTGTGCCGTTTCCTGTTTGATTTTCGGCCACCAGATAAGTAAAGCGTACGTGATTTCGGATTCAACTTTAGTCGATTAGATCCAGTGAATCATATTCGGCTACAGACCCCATTTTTTCCCAAAAGTTCTTCTACCAATCCCGAAAGCACTTTCCCTATTTGTTGTTCTATGTGTTTATTCCAGCAAAGTTTGTTATCTAAAGTTACCCCCAAATAATTAACTTCTGTTGACATTGCAAGCATTACATCACCTTATTTAAGGTTAGCTATTGAAATGGCACGTCTATTAGTAAGTGGTACAATAGTTGTTTATGTAGAATTTATATTCAACCCCTCATGTTTACACCATGAAACTGCGAGATGCTATTTGCATTCTGTCAAAAACCGTTTCATCAAATATTCCGCGAACATTATTGATTAGGTCATCCGCAAAACCAATTACCTTAAAACCTTGATGCTCTAGTTTTAAAAGAAGAAGACCATCAAAAACCAGGGACCACAGAAGAGGGGATAGAACACCTCCTTGAGGACAGCCTTTTATAGCTGTTACTCTCACTTCTGAATCTCCTAGGTTAGCTGATAATTCTCTTGTGAATAACATTTCTACTACCCAGTTAACTATGTCTTCATTAAAACCACGATTTCTCATTGCGTTAATCATGAATCTGAAAGATGCATTACACTGCTTGACAGAGATTTTTAGACCCAGAGCTCCGTGCCAGTTTCCGTTAGCTTGGGTCCCAAAACCACCGAAAATCGTATTTAGACCTCCGTCGATTTGCATTTTTCTTCACAAATTGGCATCACTAATTGAAATTTTGATATCTTTTGAGAACTACTTAAATAACTGCCTCGTTTAAATGTAAATGCTCCAGAAGCAGATTCTTAGACTTAAACAAACAACTTTGCCCAGGAAAGTGTGTCGATCCGATTTTACTAGAAAAAGTTATGATCGTTGCAAGGCAGCATTTTACCAAAAAAACAGCTAAATACAGTAAACCCCCCGACATGCGCGGATTCTCTTGATAGTGGTCACAAATGATATATGGGCATTGACCTTTTTTTTTTCATCAGCTAATATCACGCGATCCTTCGGATATAGGTAGTTACTTCCTTCAGCAAAGTAGCTCAATTGATCAAGGTCTTTTGGATGATAAATATAAAAGTTCAGAATTATCTCACTACGTGGCGCTAGTGTGCATGTAAACTTACTTTATAACCTGAATCTCGAGATCCATAACTTATAGCAAGTTGGAGTCTTGGACAAAGATGTTTGGTTGATTGAAGCCTTTCGGGTGGTGTTAACGTTCAGAACTCGTCCACAACGTGGCGCTAGTGTACATGGAAACTTTGTTTATTTCCTGTATTTTGAGATCTAGATCGTGTATAAATTTACTGTTTTCATGAGTGTTCGTTGGAAAATTAGTTGGAAAATTATGAGCTTCCAGATGCTCGACTCAACAGTTCAGAATTATGTCACTCCGTGGCGCTAGTGTGCAGGTCTGCATCTCGAGATTATTGACAAATAGCAATATGGCATTTTAGAAAAAGATATTCGTGGGGTGAGTGCTTTTTGAATGGTGTACACATTAGATCAGAGTTCGTCCGCTACGTGACGCTAGTGTTCATGTGAACTTTATGTAATATCTGTATTTTTATATCAAGTCATGTATGAATTCATTGTTTGCGGGAAATTTATTCGAGTAACCATGGTCATTTAGACGGTCGACTTCATAATTCAGAATTACTTCACTGCGTGACGCTGGTCAGCCTGTGAACTATGTAACGAATGTTTACCGCTTATGCACATAACCGGCTGATTAGCCCAAGTTGGGTATTTTTGGTACGTTCTTCTGACAACTGCGGGTTAGTCCTTCAGGGAAGTTCTGCAGAGAGCTTCAGGGATATTCTGCAGAGAACTTCAGGGAAATTCTGCAGAAAACTTCGGGGAAGTTCTGCAGGGAACTACAGGGAAGTTCTGCAGAGAATTCAAGGAAGTCCTGAGAAGAACTTAAAGAAGTTCTGCAAAGAACTTCAGGAAAGTTCTACAGAGAACTTCAAGAAAGTTCTGCAGAGATCTTCATGGAAATTATGCACAGAGCTCAGAAAAGTTCTACAGTGAACTTCAGGGAAATTCTGCAGAGAATTTAAGAGAAATTCTGTAGAGAACTTCAAAGAAATTTTGCAGAGAACTTCAAAGAAGTTCTGCAGAGAACTTCAGAGAACTTTAGGGAAGTCCTTCAGAAAACTTCAGGGAAGTACTGCAGAGAACTTCAGGGAAGTTCTGCAAAAAACGTTATGAAAGTTCTGCAGAGAACTTTACGGAAATTCTGCAGAGAACGTCAGAGAAGTTCTGCACAGGACTTCAAGGAAGTTCTTCTGATAACTTCTGCGGAGAACTGCAGGGAATATTAATTGAATTTTTTTCTTGTTGATTGTCTTCTAGATGAGGTTCCAGGGATGCTGATCATGAAATTCCAGATGTAATCACCCATTAAATTTAACGCTCTTTAAATAGTTTGATAACCTGGTGAAATCTTTCCCCATGCTCCTCCGAGTATGCTTCCATGTTTTCTTTGAATTTATCAAGATGGGAATCCAAAAAATGTCTCTTCAAGGACATACGGCATCCCATTCTTTCAAAAATGTACACTAATTCCTCGACGATCTCTTTATAGTTGTCAGCTTCATGGTTTCCCAAAAAGTTTTCACATTTTCCTTTCCATCTGTACCGGTGATAGACTTTTTTCAAATTTTACGTCTTCCATTATTTCCCTTACCCTCAAGTAAGGCCATTGAAAACTTCTGCCGTTGCTTTGGCTAATTTGCTTTGATAATTTGGAAATTTTCGCAGTAGGTGAAAGCTTCACTTTCTTTATATTTGCTCTTCATAGATTCTACAAAATAATGTCGTTTGCCAAATATTGATTGCCACTCTTTCAGTTCGTGTTTAAGGCCCATTTCGCCAAACAAGCCACCGACATAATGACAAAAGCAAAGTCCATACTTATATGTAAAAATGCTTCCGATGTGTAGTTATTTCAACGTCACCATCAAGGAGCTCTCATTCTTTGAAACGTGAAATAAGAAGCTCTACATCAGCTTTTGTTAAGCTCAAGTCCCGGAGAAGATCGTTAATTTTCTTTTGATTTGGATAACGTGGAGACCTAACTCCCTCGGTACAGTAATCCAAAACAGTAACAATTGGCACACTTTTAGTTTGTAATGTGGAACTGCTCGGAATTTCTTCCGGAAACTTTCGAATGGGCTTTTCTGCGTCAGCTTTACTAAGTTTCGGAGCTGATGAAGGCATGTCTGGGCATTCTGTTATCGTTTTACCATGTCCTACTTGCACTGCACAAAGGCAACAAGCAGCCTCGTGACCAAGTTCTTGGCGATGAAAATTCCAGCCAGCATTTTTCTCCACTGTGCCAACCTAAAATCAGAACAGATAGTTTTTAATTCAATATTCCTAACTTAATTTTCTTTTTCAATTTAGGAGAGAGGACTTAATACTTCCGTCATCAATTTTCAAAAATTTCAAAGACATATTACAAATGAAACTACTGTTTAACAAAAATGTGTTCACTGTACATTTATTCCATTAACCGGCAAAGAGTGAACACATTTTAATATCTAGAAATTTGTAGGGGGGAATAAATCAAAAAGCCAACTGTGCTTGACTACTGGCAGGGGGTCTCCCTCAGCTCAGTTGGTAAAGGCCCAGCAAACCAGTAATCGTACATCAATATCCGTTTCTAATTGTGCATAGGTATATCCAGAAAAAATCGGAATCGCATAGCGGTCATTTAAAGATTACAATGAATTGAATATAGATTACATATAATGTGAACGTACGATTTACATGCAATCCTTCTTGAAATTGGGTATGTGTCCTTGTATTGTCCAAACAAAATCGTAAATCAGGCATTAACTTTGAATGTTGTAAACAATCGTATATAAGTCTATTTATAACTGAATATAAGCTTCAAGCTTTGTACTATTGTGATATCAACTGTACGAAATTTTAGATATTTTCTTTTAAACAACAGTCAATATATGAACATATTTATTATAAAAAATAAACTAACACCTATCCCTTAAAAGTGGTACTTACAGTCACAGTACAAAAAAAAACGGATTCTCTCGCATTTAAAAGATCAAGGAAGCCATGATTCAAATCAGCAACCTGATGCATTTTTTCAAGATTTGTCAGCTACTCCTTCTGAAAAATCCCATCAATGCGGAAGAAACACATCCTTGAAGAGATGAATTCTCATGTGATTTGCCGGAAAAAAACCAGTAGGTCAAATGATTTCGGAAGTAAATGTAAGAGGTTGTCATATTTGAAAGACTTAATAAAAATTATGATTTTTATGAAATAGGATCACTGTCATCAGCCATTCGGTAATGGGCTTTTGGACACAACATTAAACAGTCAGCTCTAAAATCCTTGATATGTGTTCTGAATACCTACTTGAATGCCGATGTACCAACAGATCCTGGCACGCTAATGTGAACATAATGGATATGATGGTCGATGGCAAATATTGGCACCACGGGTTGTAAAACGACCTCCAAAGCCGTCTGAAACGTATTAAAACGCACATGAACCTTTAGATTAATATCAATATCAACGGCCTCGACCCTTACAGAAGAGTAGTTCTTATCATTTTTGCCAGTTTCGGCAAACATCCATGAACTACCGCAAGTGCAACCCATCGTCATCGGTATATATTACGAGGCTACCAAGCCGAAGGATGCTGGCAAGTTTTTCACTCCTCTGTTAAAAGAACTCAAACCTGTTCTGGAATCTGGCGTGGTCGGATGTCTTTTAGAATCCGTGCATTCATTCGTGACACGACTGCACGCTGTATCATCAAATGTGTTACAAACTTTAAGGGTAAATTTGGTTGTCTAAAGTGTACCACAAAAGGGAAGTATTCACATAAGACACGTATCAAGACTTTTCCTGTGGTGCAAGCTGATCCTCGAACTAATCAACTGTTTCGAGAATTAAAATATTATCTGGAACATCAACGAGCTGTTTTACCCTTATTGGAACTGGCAATCAACATGATAGACGACATCATCAATAGCCGAAAATTAATGCGCCTCGGAAATTATGCGAGTTTACAACAACAAAAACAAATATATTCAATAAATTAATCATGAATTTCCTGAAAATTGATAGTATTCAAAAAGGTTATCTAAAAGAATGCCGAAATCGGTCTCCGATCTTCAGTTCGCTTGCATTACATTTAAAATTTGGTGCATTGATTTTTCCACATTACAATTATTTCTTATATATCAATATGCCGATTGGAAAAAAATCGCAATTCTGCCAACAGGCCAATTTATCTTCGCAATGACTCCTGTAAAACCAATTTGCCGTTTAATGCATTTACTGGAGAAAAAAATGGTTTTAAAATGGTTTTTCAACTGACCATAATAAGATAATATGACGGAGTCCTAAGACGGCATTTCAAAACAGCATTTTGCGTGTTCAGAAAGTCGAAATAAAACCTTTGATAGGAGTAAGAGGAATTTGAAAAAACAAGGTTTTAAGATCGTTGTTAACAAGCTGTACAACGTATTTGCACCTCTTGCTGCCATAATACAACCAAGTAGATTTCTTATGGCTTTCATAGAACTTTAATAAAACTTAATAAAGCTGGATGGATTTGGATGTTACTTGAGATAACCTACTGTAAGCAGTGTCAATGTGCACATATATGGCCTCCACTTTTGTTCGCGTAGAGCGAGTCTATGCACTTTATAGGATCAATTTTGGTCTTACAAGAGTGTACATGGGTGAATTGCAATGGAGTAAAGTGAATCAAAATGTTAGCTGGGGGCGCAGCTACAAAGCAAAACCATGCAGGGGACGGCTGGGTTAAAATCCCGGTCCGGTCAAGGAACTTTTCAGCTTGGAAAATTTCTCGACTTCCCTTGGCATAAAGTATGATTGTACTTGCCACTCTCAAGCTCTCAATTAATAGCTGTGGAAGTGCTTCTAGAATACTAAGTTGAAAGCAGGCTAAAGCTCGTTCAAAGGACGTCAAAAACCATGTAGAAGCTTAGAATGTTCGCGGATGCCGGGGATGTCTCGCTATCCATCCAAAGAAGAGGTTTACCTTACCTTACCAATCAGACTAAGGCCGGCGTGGCCTCTGCTGTACACAGAAGTTGTTTCCATTGTAATCGGTCCATGGCTGTACCTCGCCAGCCTCGCTGTCTGCGGAGGATCCGCAGGTCGCTTTCTACTTGATCGATCCACCTTGCTCGTTGCGCGCCTCTGCTTCTTGTACCTGTCGGTTCGTTTTCGAGAACCATTTTCACAGGGCTGTCGTCCGATATTCTTACGACATGCCCAGCCCATCGTAGTCGACCGATTTTTGCGATGTGTACGATGGGAGGTTCTCCCAGCAACTGGTGCAATTCGTGGTTCATTCGCCTCCTCCACGTTCCGTCTTCCATCTGCACTCCACCGTAGATCGTACGCAGCACCTTCCGTTCAAAGACTCCAAGGGCTCGTTGGTCCTCCACTAGCAATGTGCATGTTTCGTGGCCGTAAAGAACTACCGGTCTAATTAATGTCTTGTAGATGGTCAACTTTGTGGTTTGGCGAACTTTGTGATCCGAAGGACGCTAGGGAGTCCAAAGTAGGCACGATTGTCAGCCATAATGCGCCTTTGTATTTTTCTGCTGGTGTCGTTATCGGTGGTGAGCCCAGATACACGAGTTCGTCTACTACCTCGATTTCATCACCGTCGATCTGAACTCGTGCTAGGAGGCTAACATTGTCTTCTCGTGAGCCTCTTCCCTTCATGTATTTTGTTTTCAACGCATTAATCACAAGCCCAATCCTACCAGCTTCAGCCTTAAGTCTGATGCACGTTTCCGCCATCGTCTCAAAGTTACGTGCTACGATATCAACGTCGTCGGCGAAGTCAAATAGTTGGACAGACTTCCTGAAGATCGTGCCATTCTTGTCTATCCCAGATCTTCGAATCACACCCTCCTGTGCAATGTTATACAACAAACACGACAATCCATCACCTTGCCGTAACCCTCTCCAAGATTCGAAGGGACTCGAGAGCGTCCCTGATACTCGGACGACACAAAAAGAAGAGGTATACAAGCGTTAAATCAAAGGTGTAAAAATTATTACTATTTTTCTTGTTTAATTCCTACATACTTTGAATGCAATGGGTAGGGAAGGGATTGAAACGATTTGGATGGGAAGAGTGGAATTGCCAACTCCCTGTTGATAAAATTTTGTGAATTTACGGCGGGCTCTTCTCCCTACTCTGTAATTTTAGACAGTAAATTCATAGTTGGTCCAGATCTCAAAATACAGGTGATACAAATTGCGTACATTTACACTCGCGCTTCGTAGCGAACGTGTTCTGAACTAATGTGTACACCATCCGAAAAGCCTTAACCACTCGAACATATCTGCCCAAGACGGCATCTTGCAATATACCAAGGATCTCGAGATCTACATTTTTCAGTAATTTTACATGCACACTACCGCAGCGTAGTGAGGTAATTCTGACCTTTAAAGTCGACCGCTTGGAAGATCATGATTTCCCGAATAACATTCCCGAAGACAGTTAATTCATAAATGATCTAGATCTTAGGATACAGGTACAATAAAAAGTTCACTTGTACACTTGCACCACGTAGCGTACAAATTATGAACTAATTTTTACACTATCCAAAGGGCCTTAACTACTCAAACATATTTGTCGAAGACGCCAACTTCCAAATACGTCAAGGATGCCTAGATTCAGGCTATTCAGTAAAACTTGCACACTAGCGCCACGAAGTGAAATAATTCTGAACTTTTAAGTTTACCATCCTGAAGGCCTTGATCTGCTGAAATACATTGCTCAAAAAAGTAACTTTCTATATGCGATAGATCACGAGATATTCTATGATGAAATCAAGAAGGTCAAACTCCATATATAACTCTAGACCCTCCTCAAGGGGATCCGCGTTAGTCGGCGGGTTGATTGTACTTTGCAGTTTTTTTTTTGACAAGATATGCTGCCTTTAAACGGTTATAACTTTTTCCGGTAAAGCCGGATTAAAACGCTTTCTTCGCCAAAGTTGCTCGTTAATGGCTAAGGTGAAAATGCTTCTTGAGCATTTACATTCAAGCTGAGATAGTTATTTTAGTGGTTCTTAAAAAATATCAAAATTTCAATTTTTGATGCCAATTTGTGTAGAAAATCGTCGGAGGTCAAAATACGATTTTCGGTGGTTTTGGGACCCAAGTTAAAGGAAAATGGCATGGAGCTCTGGGTCTCACGACCTCTTTCGTATTTTGTCGACCAGTGATCAAATGTACCTTCAATATCATGAAACGTTGCTAAGAGAATTTCATAAAAAGCAAATGATTTTTCTATTTTAGTAACCAAAGTGTAAAGAGCTGTGACTGACAGATGGTTTTTTAAATAGAAATTCTAATCTTATGTACTCATATATTAGTTTTTTCCATTAGTTTAAAAAAATATTGATGACAGACTAATTGGCCTATATGATTTTGGTGAAGATTTATCTTTTTTATTTGCTTTTGGCATTAATACAACCCAGACTTAAGGTGTGTATCCGCAATAATCCGGACACCTCAAAACATGAATAAAACATAAATTTCGCATTATATTTCCGTCGTAGTTGTTTATTTCAGATTCATGGGATGTGTTTTAACAATTCGTGAAGACAAAACATAGTTATTCGGTATTTGCATAAAATTTTCGAACTTTTCGCTTAACTCCGTCCATTAGGGTTTGTACAGACTCTTCATAAATCGTAGAAGCCGTCTTTGTCCAAATTTGCTGGAAGTGTTTGATGTCTTTGATTCCTTGCTTCTTTCCAGAAAGCTTCCGCTTCATCAGAGCCCAATATCTCTTGATTGACCGTAGCTCTGGGCAATTTGGCGGGTTTGAGATTTTTGGTACAATGTTCACTTGATTTGCTTGGTACCACTCCATCACAGTTTTAGCATAGTGGCATGATGCCAAATCGGGCCAGAACAAAGCTTTTTCTTTGTGACTTTTGATGAAGGGTAGCAATCGCTTCTGCAGACACTCTTTCTGATAGATCTCCTTGTTGATTGTGCCTGTAGTGACGAAAGATTTATTCTTTTTGCCACACGTGCAAATTGCTTGCCACACAGGGTATTTTTTGGGAAATTTCGATGCCTTCTTTGTTCTGAAATGCTCAACTGTAGCATTTCTGGCCATAGCAGAAAAAAAACCAGCCCTGGAAGCTGATTGAAATCCTCCAGGACATAAGTTTCACCGTCTATAACAACGCATGAAAACTTCGTCAAATATTCGCAGTACAAAGGTCGAGCCCGTGATTTTGCAGCCAAGTTCTGTTTGTCGTAGCGATTTGGAACTGTTTTTACATTATACGACTTAAGTCCCAAACGTTGTTTTGATTTTTGGACAAAATCAGGCGACATCTCTAAATTTTACGAGCCACCGTTCGAATGGAGAGATTTGGGTTTTTCGTTAATATCCTTTTCACCTTTCGGTCCATGACAGGATCAGCGCGTCCAATGTTTTTGTTACTTCTCGGTTTCCTCTCCACCGTCAAACGTTCCGAAAATGATTTGGGCACATCGTGAACAGTGGATTTAGGCAAATCCAATGTTTTTGCAAGGTCTCGTGTTGACAAGTCAGGATTTGCCATACGCCCGTGCAAAATTCGCTCGTGAACTTGTTTTTCTTTCGTCGCCATCTTGAATACTAAACATGAAATGTAAACATCAATCATAGTCTTTTTCATCATAGACTCCCAGCTATATCACAGTGAAATTTTTCATTCCTACGTGCAATATTTCAAAAGTTACAATGATTTGAAGGTGTCCGGATTAATGTGGATACAGACCTTAGTAACCAGAGTGTAAAGAGCTGTGACTGACAGATGGTTTTTTAAATAGAAGTTCTAATCTTATGTACTCATATATTAGATTTTCTATTAGTTTAAAAAATATTGATGACAGACTAATTGGTCTGTATGATTTTGGTGAAGATTTATCTTTTTTATTTGCTTTTGGTATGAATACAACCCGGAATTGCATCCATTTGTTTTTAATATAGGGTGTGTGTCCCTTGACTCAGCCCAATATACAACGATCGATTACATTTTTTTTTATTATAACTCATAAAGTATGTGAGCTATTATCGATAATCCACTAGTTATAGAATTGCTTAGATAAGTTTAATTAGACGTTTGGTAGTTTGTATCACGAAAAGTTGCACAACTAATTTTATAAAGTCAGGAAATTTCGAGGGATATGGATTTTATGTCGGTCTATAAGCACCAAATTGGGTCTATTCATGGATGCAACTTCATCCCATTCGATATATATATATATATATATATATATATATATATTTTTTTTTATATATATATATATATATATATATATATATATATATTTTTATATATATATATATATATATATATATATATATATATATATATATATATATATATATATATATATATATATATATATATATATATATATATATATATATATATATATATATATATATATATATATATATATATATATATATATATATATATATATATATATATATATATATATATATATATATATATATATATATATATATATATATATATATATATATATATATATATATATTATTAAATGCAGTCTTCGTAGGGTTTTTATTTCTGATTTTCTGATTCAAGGCATCGCCAAATGTATTCGCATTACCTAAAACCAAATTTCACACAAAAATAACTAGACTAAAACCTCTTTGAAACACTTACGTTATTGTCACATATGATTCATCAACCAATTTATAATGAAAACATTATAATTCACTGTACACAAATTTTGAACTTTGCTTTGTGTTTAAATTTTGTATTTAAAAAAATTATACAGCCAAAACTAAAACATTAACATAAAAAATTACACCAATAACAACATTATTACTAAGTTATCAAGACAACAGGCCATAGCACTATGGTACGAATGGACAAATTTCGCGGCAAAAATCGATAACTCGGAAACCATTAACTTTAGACAGATGGTGTCTTGCGGAAGATTTAATTTAAAAAATAAGATCTATCTTTTGGTCTTACCCCGAGTGACTAGGGTGGTCCTTTTATGTTCAAAATAAAATTTTACCTTTTTATACTTATGATTTAGAGGACTCTTTGCTTCTACAGAATTGTAGATATTTTAATTTAATGAAACTTTTTTGAAAAAATGTAACTTCTATCTCATCTACGTATCGTTTTATAACAGTTCTTCTGACTTTCCTTAGGGTGGGACTTAAAAAAACAGTTTTTTTGCTGTAACTTTTTTATTTAAATTTGAATTTGAAAACTTTTCAAAGATGACTTTTTGGGCATAAAATGACGCACATTTTGAAGATACAAGATAGTTGCTAGTTATTGTAGAAAAAAGTTGTAGGGGTTGAAGTGTAAAAAAATACGTTTTTGCAAGATATCTTACTCCCTTATTTGCAAATATTTGCAAACACAGAGTACGTGAACTGAAAGTAAAAACTTCCATCTACAAGATCTATGCAAAATCGTTTGTCCCCTTTTGTCCCTCTTTAGGAGAAAAACTCGTTTTAAAATTGGCAGTTTTGCATTTTTCCTGCATAATTTTCAATCAGCAGCATCAAAAATTATCATCAAAGAGCGTAACAACGCGAGTTTTTTTTTATGAAAATGTTAATATTTTTATATTAACCCATCTCCGTTTATTTATTAACATTTATATCACAGACAAACAGACATAACACATTGAACATTTTGCACTACAAATCATGTTCATTTAAAAAACTAACGCCATCTATTGAGCACACTAATGGATGATTAAGCTGAACAGATGGCAGTAATGTGTTAACGTCAAACGTAAGAAAATCTGCTATACGTGCTACCAGTGGTGATACTACCAACTAAGAAACAATTGACCGAATTGACCGTTTAATGCTTAATTGATGAAGAATCTGCAAGTGTTTTGTTTGTTTGTCTGTGATAACATATTTGTATTTGTTTGCTTACATTTATTTACGTCTGTATATACTTTGTTCTTTTTTCTTTTAAATTTTATCTAAAACCAAATTTATTTTTATTTTTTTATTTAAATATTTTAATTTTTTTATTTTTATACTTTCTAACCCCGTGCGGTGCCCTGCTCCGCTGGCACCTAAATGAGGGAAAATTTGATATAACTGTCACGTTAATGGTTTTTTTTCGAAAAGAGTTTTTTTTTGTTGAATATTGTGTCACAATGGTTTTTGTACGCGGGTTTTCTCTGTTTTAGGGCCCCAAATTTAGGGTGGTTTTTACGATGACGATCCCACTCGAATAAATTTCTATTGCGTAATTGTCGAGTAGGAGCATAAAAATTGAATTTTGATAATATATCACTTGAGTCAATACGTTGCGAAATTATGTCATTTACGAATGAAACCATAGCATATTCTCGACGCTCATTCAAGGTTTGAATGTTAATAAGCATCAACGTGCTTCATATGATGGAAGAGGGAACACCGTCCCCCCTAACTTACGTTGTGCATATAATAAAAACTGCTTTTGGATTGACTCTATTCGTTCTTGATGTTTTTTCATATAAGGTGACCAAACAACACTACAATATTCTACTATAGAGCTTACATATGCAATATAAAGTTTTTTAATTGTATAAGGATCTTGAAAATGATAGCTGAAACGTTTTATAAAATTTAACATATTGCTTGCTTTATGAACTATTGTGTTATAATGATCGACAAATGTTAATTTAGAATCTAAAATAATTCCTAAATCTCTTATTTTATCACATTTTTCAACATGTTGATTACCTAATACAATTGCAACACTTGGTGTTCTTTGTTTTTTGTTGTAAGTTATGTGATTACATTTTTTAACATTTAGTTATAATAGATTTTTACAACACCACTTATGAAAAACTTGTATTTCATTCTGAAAAACATACATATCATAACTAGAAAATAAGAAGAATGATTAGTAATTTCCATTTAATTCCAACTACCTTTATTGCTTATATTGACAGATACGCGTATTTCGTCTACAATGTGCAGACTTCTTCAGTGTCGTGTACTAATACTCGACTGAAAGAAAACCTTCGCCACCTGCCGTATTTATCCTATTTTCTAAATACAAACACTTGTACCTACAGCTAACATTTCTTGTACCTAACCTATCCTGAGTCCAAAACAAATATTATGCTTGATATCTACCTCGCCTTTTCTTTATACCCAACCTGATTATTCCGTAGCAGCGGGTGTTCCAATCAGGAATAATCAGGTTGGGTATAATGAAAAGACGAGGTAGATATCAAGCATAATATTTGTTTTGGACTCAGTTATAAAACGATACGGAGATGAGATAGAAGTTAAATTTCTTGAGCAAAGTTTTATTAAATTAATATATCTACAATTCTGTAGCAGCAAAAAATCCTCTAAATTATAGGAATAAAAAGTTAAAATTTATATTATGAACATAAAAGGACCACCCTACTCACCACTCAAAACCAAAAGATAGATCTTATTTTTTAAATTAAATCCTCTGAAGACACCCTATGTCTAAAGTTAGTAGTTTTCGAGTTATCGATTTTTGTCGCGAAATTTGGCCATTCCTACCATAGTGCATAGTTGGGAACATAGAAAAATAATATGTTCCTTACATTGAACCTACAGTTTTCTTGTTAAATCATAGTTATTTTATCTGTTTGAACAGTAAGTTTATATCGCGTGACTATTTTCTGTATATCAAAGCTGCATCGGTTCACTTAAGCCAAATTTAGATCATTCGAAGATCGTTGAGATAATCTTTTCAGCTTAACCTTTATGATGCCTAAAAAGTTAAGGACTGAAATTACATGAAAGTAAAATTTTAATTGATTAATTATGATGAAGTTTGTCAGAAGCAGATAATTTCTCATCTCCATGCGAAGCGCTAGGAGTGGACGGTAATTTATTGCTAGAACGAATAGACATGAAGAGAAAGTGTATTCATAGTTCCGTATAGGGCAACGGCAGGCTTTGAAAATTGAAAGATCAAGTTTGAAAACGAGCGGAGGGCATTATTGAACGGTAGTATCCGATCAGGCACATTACCCCCTTACCATACTACCCCATGCAGGATAGGCAAGGGGAGGAAATCCCCTTGACTGGCAAAAGGTTATGCAACCGATCGGGCTCTTATACACCTATTGCTTTTTTCTATTTCTAGCGATTTGTCCCTCTCCCAATACTGCCTGATCGGATACTACCGTTCAATAATGCCCTCCGCTCGTTTTCAAACTTGATCATTCAATTTTCAAAGCCTGCCGTTGCCCTATACGGAATTATGAATACACTTTCTCATCATGTCTATTCGTTCTAGCAATAAATTACCGTCCACTCCTAGCGCTTCGCATGGAGATGAGAAATTATCTGCTTCTGACAAACTTCATCAAAGATCGTTGCTTCCGCGCTTGGGAGAATACAAAAACAACAATCAATGTGTTTCCCCTTTTTTTATTTCTCTGCTGTACACATCATTTTGTTGATTATCGGAATAATAAAATATTCGTACACCGCCGAAGAAGGAGCACCTACCACCACGCCCCCCCCCCCCCCCCACAAACCAAACCTACACTCAACACAAACGAATATTATTACATAAGAGTGTTGGAAAATCCTTTTTTCCCCACGATTTATATACCACCAAAAGAAGAAGAATGAATGCTTGCTCTTCTCACACAACATTTTACACAACTATATCTCCCAACAACTATTAACAAAAACCATGCCAAAACCAGAACAAAAAATCCTATCTAAGGTCGATCACGAAAGAGATTCACGTGATCAATTCATTTGTTGCTTTCCCATGGAAATCACTCACGATTACCATCATTCTCATTTCATAGTTGAAACCTCAAAAAGTCTCATGTTGAAACGTGATATAACCTTTCTCCTTCCCCCTTGTTTTCGTCTCTTTTTTTTTTATCGCATTTGTCATCAAAACAAAACCGACAAACACCCAACCCTCTAGGTCCATCTGTTGCTTTCTGATCCTCTGCTTCCACATGCAGTGGTACACGTTTTTCACAATCCAAAACTCAGCCCTGATGTTCCACTATGCGGAACAACTGCGCTACCAGATCATCAGCAACGCTCCACTTCTGGTCGATGTGTTTTTCGCAATCAGTGGATTCCTGGTGACGTACAACTTCGTACGGAACCGCCCCAAGGTGCAGGAGGTCAAATCGAACGGATTGTGGCAGAACGCCAAACTCTACGGCAAGATGCTGCTGCATCGATATTTGAGGTATGGTAAATCTGAAACCCGTGTTGTGTCAATTACCATAATCAAGCAATCGTCTACATTCTTTTTTCAGACTGTCACCCCTGTACCTGATGATCACCGCGATCGGCGAATTGATGACCAGCTACGTCGTGGACAAGTCCAAATTCTGGGTGCACGAGCGCAGTGATCTCCGCTGCCAGCAGTACTGGTGGCGCAATGTGCTCTACATCCAAAATCTCTACAACATCGACGATCTCTGTCTGAACTGGACCTGGTCATTGGCCTGCGAAATGCAGTATTACATCATTTCGACCGCACTGCTCTTCGTCTACGCCAAGTACGTCTCCGTCTCGTTTGATTAACTATGTTTTTGGCACACCTCATTCACATTTCGCACATTTCACTCTCATTGCCCACTTCTTCATGACCAGGGCAGGCCATTCATTCATTCGACTTTTAAAACCCGTTGCCACCCACCAGCAAGCCTTTTTTTTCAGCATCGCATTTCTCTCTCATTCGCCCCCCGTTGTTGCTCTTTCGCTGTGTGCGTGCAAAGGTCGTAATCATGACATTGCTTTTGGATGTTTCTTTCTTCTCTTCCTTCTCTCTGATGCAATAAACCGTTTTCGTTTTCGTTTTCATTTTTTCACAAGGAACGCCAAGCTGGGCAAATCGATCTACACGCTGTTCGCGGCCGGCACATTCGTCTTCAACATGATCATTACGCTGATGTACCACTTTGTCCCGTCGTACGATGTGCTGTACAACACGGGCAGTGCCCTCTACGTTGCCCCCTGGGCTCGCATGTCCCCGTACGTGGTAGGTGTGTACTTTGGGTGGCTCCTGGCGGCGACCCGTGGCAAGCTGAAAATCACTGAGGTAGGTCCCGGCCGCTCAAGAAGAAAAGAATGAAGATAATGACTCTGAGCTACTCCTTAATCGACAGTCACAATACCGCAAGTACTGGATCCTGGCCTGCATCGCGCTGGTCGTCAGCATGCATTCGACCTTCAAGCGCAACTTCCCGTACCCGGTCGCGTCCACGGTGATGGTTCTGGTTCGATTGTTCGTGGCATGGGCGGCTTGCTGGACCATCATTGCCACCTCGACGGGCTATTCGAGTAAGTACCGGTGGAGGGCGGGGTGATTGTTGGAAGAGTTTTGAAACGATGGAACCTTTTATGTACTTGATCATCATGGCGGGAATTGAAAACCATTTCAATATAAGCATGGTCACATGAATAAAATATGCAAATGCTTTTACTTTGATAAAATCCATTCGTCAATGTTTTTACTTGAGCATTTGCTCAAGGCGATATGATGAAATAGACAATTAGAGCAAGCTGAGTAACTGCTCATGAAAGTCTCAAGTCACCTACTAACCATGCTCAATTGGACTTGAACTTTCGTGAAAAGTGCCAATTTTATGCTGTAGTTAAAATGTTGGAAAATTAACACGTATGCTGGTGATTTAAATTTGAATAAATTTAAGAATTAATTTGTCAACTCAACAGAATTAATATGCCCTCTGTAAAAGTGTATAGAAATTGGCTTAAGAGAGATGAGAATAATTCTAACCCGTATAGGCCTGAGTGAACAAAAATTTACAAGGGACAACCCAATTGGGTTGTTCAAAGTGTTGACATATAAGTTAGGCCGGAACAAAACCTGATTTCTTCTTTTGTCACACGGCGTCCGCTCCAGTCGAGGGGGGAGAATAAATAATGAAAAAAAAAAAAATCAAAAAATGACTTTATATAATAATAAAACCGTATATTTCTAAAAATTGCATTATTTTTGACGGGTTTTGACAGTGATGTGTAGCAGAAGCCACAAATATCAATTTTTCTTGCGTAACACAGGAATTACTAGCAAGACACTTCGCGCATAAGTTTTTATATCCTTTCTAGACAAAATCGTCAGAAGGTCGTAAGTAACAATTGTAAACAATGACTTAAAAAGTAAATTTCCTGGAAATGCCAGGTTATTAACATCTATATCCACTACCGACGGGAAGGTAATAACTCCCTGTATCTGTTTCGTGTGTTATTTTGTTTGTGGGAGCAAACAGATCCCAGAAAAATACGCTAGAAGTCAATGTTTACAAATGTTACTTTCGAACTTTTGACTATTTTGTCTAGCTTTCAAGGACGAACATTGATAATAAAGGGTGTCCACAGTTAAATTGCATCACTTTAAACTCAAAAACCAGTCTCTCAACCGATTCTCATGAAATATTCAGGGAATAAAAAACAATGGATAATCTTGGTTTAGATATTTTTATTTCACTGTATTTCTTTACCAAATCCAAAAGCCCGAACTTTCTTCTTAATACCACGCATAAGATTTTGTACAATGCTTGAACCGACATTTTTTTCCGCTTTCAACCATGACTTCAACATTTCCTGTTCTGTCGTGACAACTTTAGGATGCTTACGAAGTTCGTGCTTCGTTATAGCCCAATATTTTTCAATTGGTCGCAACTCTGGAGCGATTGGGGGATTAAGATCCTTCGGCACGAAATTGACACCATTCGTCTTGTACCACTCCAGAACATCTGGAGGGAAAAGAAGCCAGGGCCCGCCCAAAAAAAAAAAAAACGTTGTGTGTTTTGAGAAACGGAAGTAGTCGATTTTTCAGGCATTCATTCATGTATAAGGAGTGTATCGAAAATAAGCTATCCACAAACTTTCTTTCAAATTATGTTGAAAACCGATATTTTATTCATACAAAATATTGATCCTTTATTGTACGAGGTTAAACTTGAACATAATGAAGACCGGATGAAATTTAAGTTATTCCTTCACGAATTTTCGAACTTTCGATCGAATGCTCTTTATCAAGTTCCGGACAAGTGTTGCATCGCATTTTTTGGACGCTTGAGCCCAAATTTTTTTGAACTCCTGCATGTTCCCAGCTGCCTTACCAGTCTTCTTGAAGACCCTCTTCACGATTGCCCAGTAACGTTCGATGGGTCGAAGCTGAGGGCAATTTGGTGGATTGATATTTTTCTCAACGAAATCTATACTCTTTTCCGCAAGCCAATTGAGAGTGGTTTTGGCATAGTGAGCCGACGCTAAATCCGGCCAAAACAGTGGAGGTGTACTATGCTTCTTATATAAAGGCAACAATCTCTTCTGGAGACACTCAGATCGTAAAAAATGGTTGACTTCAAATCACAGGAACATATTGCTTGCCATACCAGTACCTTTCGACCGAATTTCTCCACTTGAATCAACCTGTCCGCATCGCACACATCCTCCCCAGGCAGTAAAGTATTGTGGACCTGGAAGGGTTTTTGAGTCCTCCTTTACATAGGTCTCATCGGCCATCAAAACGCATGCATCCGGACGCTGCAAAAGACGTGAATACAATTTCCGGGCCCTTGTTGCTGCTCGCTTCTTCTGTTTTGCACTTTGTTTCGAGATTTTCTGCTTCTTGTAGGTCTTCAGGTGGTTTCGCCTCTTGATACGCTGGATCATTCCGACACTCGTTCCTGCTTTTTTGGCCAAATCACGTATTGACATTGATTTGTTCTTCATGATTAGAGATACCACTTTCTGCTCCAGTTTCGGGTTGGAAGAACCGGGTTTTCTGCCTCTTCCTGGTAGCTCATCCAAAGAATAGTGTTCCTCAAACTTATTAAAGATGGTTTTAACACTCGCATGATGAATTCCAAACCGCTTCGCCAATTTTCCCATAGTAATACCCTTCTCACTTAGCCATGTGTCCAGATCCTTAATTTTCACTTCCTTTTCAATACGCGACATTTTGAAAACGCAGAATTTGAACCGCACAAACAAGTAAACAAAAGAAAGCTGACAGTCAAACGCAGAGCATGCAGTGTTCAGAGCATAAAAACCATCACAAATACATGCGTACAACGCAAATGTGTGTGGATCGCTTTTATTCGATACACTTCTTCTTCCCACCCCCCCCACTTTTTTTCTTACTTCCCTTTTTCTCCACCTTCTCCCCCTCTCCCCTTTTTTTTTCTTTTTTTTCCCCCCCCCTTTCCTTTTTCCCCCCCTTTTTTTTTTCTTTTTTTCTTTCTTCTCTCTACCTCAATAACTGAACCCCCCTTTTTTTTTTTTTTTCCCACTTTTTATCAATCACTTTTTCGCGACATCCCGAACGGAACAGTTGGGTTTGCGTTTAAAGGCAGCAACCACTCGCTTGTGATCCTTCACACAATATGGAACACTTTTTCTACCACTCGTTGAAGCCAAGTTTCGTCGAGCTCGGAAATTGTACCAGCAGGTTTTGACGAAGTACCAAGGATGCCTGCTCATCGACGATGAAACCTACATCAAAATGGATTTCGGACAGCTTCCTGGCCAAAAATTCTACATGGCGACGGCACGAGTAGATGTTCCTGCGAAGTTTAAGTTTGCTTTTATGGGCAAATTTTCCAAAAAAAATGATGATTTGGCAAGGGATATGCAGCTGCGGAGCAAAGACCAAAGTGTTCGTGACGAATAAGACGATGAACTCGAAGCTGTACAAGGAAGAATGCCTCAAACTGCGTACTACCTTTCGTTAAAGCCCATAGAGGTCACGTGAAGTTTTGGCCAGATTTGGCGAGCTGCCACTACAGCTGGGAAGTCATCCAGTGGTACCGCGATAATAACGTAGATTTCATCGATAAAAACATAAATCCACCCAACTGCCCGCAGTTCCAGCCCATCGAGAGATTTTGGGCAATAATGAAGCGGAAGCTTAAGAAAAGTGGAAAAACGGTTCGGGACGCGACTCAGATGACCAAAATGTGGAACAAATGTGCCAAGGAAGTTGACTCTGATGGGAGGAATAAAGAAGAAAGTGCGAATTTTCATTAGAAACGAAGAGAAATTATTTGTGTTGATATTTTTTCCTTAAAGTACAGTTTGTTTACCTTTGTTTTGATGTATTAAACTTATTTGTACGTCAATCCGTTACCGAGATACAGATGATTTTATTATTCCGGATTCTAAATGGACACGGCTTTACGACACATTTCACAATGAAACTCACGCAGTGTAAACAATACACGCTGAGGTCATTTCACCCAAAATTTCGTTGAAATCAACCCAAAAGGGCGGAGTGTTACAGCTTATTGAAAGTGATGCAATTTAACTGTGGACACCCTTTAATGCAGGTGAATGGGATCATAGTATTTGGTTTTTGGGCTTTGAGAAATATTAGGCAAATCATCAAGCGGAAAACCACAAATGTAGAAATTTTTATCGAAAAAACGTTCCGCTTCCGACAGTTCCTGCTTATTCAAACTGTATTTGGAGTACATAAGGTGAGGAAATTTGCATTCAGTGCAGTTGACGATCAATCGCGCTCTATTTGAAGCTAAAGTAAGGAGTGTATCGAATATAAGCTATCCACATACATTTGCGTTGTACGCATGTATTTGTGATGGTTTTTTATGCTCTGAACACTGCATGCTGTGCGTTTGACTGTCAGTTTTCTTTTGTTAACTTGTTTGTGCGGTTCAAATTCTGCGTTTTCAAAATGACGCGTATTGAAAAGGAAGTGAAAATTAAGGTTCTGGACACATGGCTAAGGGAGAAGGGTATTACTATGCGAAAATTGGCGAAGCGGTTTGGAATTCATCATGCGAGTGTTAAAACCATCATTAATAAGTTTGGGGAACACTATTCTTTGGATAAGCTACCAGGAAGAGGCAGAAAACCCGGTTCTTCCAACCCGAAACTGGAGCAGAAAGTGGTATCTCTAATCATGAAGAACAAATCAATGTCAATACGTGATTTGGCCAAAAAAGCAGGAACGAGTGTCGGAATGATCCAGCGTATCAAGAGGCGAAACCACCTGAAGACCTACAAGAAGCAGAAAATCTCGAAACAAAGTGCAGAACAGAAGAAGCGAGCAGCAACAAGGGCCCGGAAATTGTATTCGCGTCTTTTGCAGCGTCCGGATGCATGCGTTGTGATGGACGATGAGACCTATGTAAAGGAGGACTCAAAAACCCTTCCAGGTCCACAATACTTTACTGCCGTCGTTGGGGAGGATGTGAGCGATGCGGACAGGTCGATTCAAGTGGAAAAATTCGGTCGAAAGGTACTGGCATGGCAAGCAATATGTTCCTGTGGTTTGAAGTCAACCATTTTTTACACTACCGGAACTATAAATGCGGAAATCTATCGATCTGAGTGTCTTCAGAAGAGATTGTTGCCTTTGTATAAGAAGCATAGTACATCTCCACTGTTTTGGCCGGATTTAGCGTCGGCTCACTGTGCCAAAACCACTCTCAATTGGCTTGCGGAAAAGGGTATAGATTTCGTTGAGAAAAATATCAATCCACCAAATTGCCCTCAGCTTCGACCCATCGAACGTTACTGGGCAATCGTGAAGAGGGTCTTCAAGAAGACTGGTAAGGCAGCTGGGAACATGCAGGAGTTCAAAAAAAATTTGGGCTCAAGCGTCCAAAAAATGCGATGTTGCGACACTTGTCCGGAACTTGATGAAGAGCATTCGATCCAAAGTTCGAAAATTCGTGAAGGAATAACTTAAATTTCATCCGGTCTTCATTATGTTCAAGTTTAACCTCATACAATAAAGGATCAATTTTTTGTATGAATAAAATATCGGTTTTCAACATAATTTGAAAGAAAGTTTGTGGATAGCTTATTTTCGATACACTCCTTAAATAATATCGAAGAAAAAAGGTCAAGTGTTGGGGGAAATTTTGTTTGATAAAAAATATCCAAAACAAATTAAGTTTTTTACAGCGTTTCATGCTCCAAATATATACGCATTTAATTTTAGGTGAATATAGGCACGATAAGAGCCGAAAATTAATGCGCCTCGGAAATTATGCGAGTTCACAACAACAAACACAAAATTGAAATAAATATATTCGATAAATTAATCATTAATTTCTTGAAAATTGATGGAGTTCAATAAGGTTATTTAAAAAAAATGCAGAAATTGGTCTCTGATCTACAGTTCTTGTGCATTACATTTTGAATTTGGTTGCATTAATTTTTCCACATTTCAATTATTTCGTATACTTCAATATGGCGATTGGAAAAAAATCACAATTCTGCCATAAACCAAGTTATCTTCGCAATGACTACTTTAAAACTATTTGGTTATTTGGTGGCTTCCCTCAATGCCAATTTGTCGTTTAATGCATTTACTGGAGGCAAAATGGTTTTAAAATGCATTTTCAACTGACCATAATAAGATAATATGAATGAGTCCTAAAACGGCATTACAAAACAGCATTTTATGAGTTCATAAAGTCGAAATAAAACCTTTGATAGGAGTAAAAGGAATTTGAGAAAACGAGGTCTTAAGATCGTTTTAAACAAGCTGTGTAGGTTCTCATAAACCTGACTAAAATACGAAACCTATTGGCATCTCTTGGTGCCATAATAAAACCAAATTGATTTCTAGTGGCTTTGATAAAACCATAATAAAACTTAATAAAGCAGGATGGTTTTGGAATCGTTACTTGGTTGAGCTTCCTTTTTTTTACAAAATACGATTTAAATATCATTTAAATCTTACCTGGAAAGTATAAGCCGTCACTTTAACGTGGTTATCAAATAATTCCTTGAAAGACGGCACTTTTAAGGCCTCCGATTTTGAAATTTTATTCCAATTAATCTCAGGCCATTGGATTGTGATCTTTTCTGTAACTGTATTTATTTCTGCTTCCGTGGCAGCATAAGACATAACAACAATTTCACAACACCAAATCTAGTAATCGATATTAGGGTTTTTCTCCTGAGCTTCACGCCACTACTTTTTGAAGAGTAGATGCTTTACGAATTTTCAATTTTTTCCCAGATGACAAGGAAACCCCAATCAAAGCTATATTGACTGTTGCCATAAAACGTTCCGCCGGGCTTATGAAGGAAAAGTTTGGAGGCGTACGTACTGCGCACAGGAAATCCAGATCAAGCTAAAAAAATATTGCAATGTAACTCAGCCTCACCATGATCGAAGTCAGATTATGGTCAGGTCCCCCATCCGATCCGATAAACACCATAGTGCCGATCCAGATCATCATCTGTAAATCGAGTTTGTAGTTCAGCAGCGTGCCTTAACACTTTAGAGTGCTCGAATATGGCATCTTTAAGAATGATGCAAGGCTTTGCGGCGTACCAAGCGTTTGATAAAGGGTGCTCCAAACAAAATTTGGTCAAACAGTAATGTGTGTGAGTCGATCAAAGTTTTCATTGATAAGTCAAATTCTTTTTCTTTTTCAAGTTCAGTTAATACAGAATACAGGAGAAATATTCAGTTAAGCCTCCTTTTTACCGAATGCGAATGCCGGGTCTTTCGTTTAACACCTGCCGTAAGATTTTGTGCAGTCTCCTTGTCCACATTATTCGCCACAGAACGCCAGTTTGCCTTGAACTGTGTCTCGCTCACAACAGCTTTTTGAGTCTTCTTAAGGTTCCACTTGACGATGGCCCAATATTGTTCGATTGGGCGGAGCTCTGGCGTGTTGGGAGGGTTCTTGTCTTGGGCACCACTTGAACGTTGTTGGCAGCATACCACTCCATGGCCTTTTTTCCGTAATGGCAAGATGCCAATTCCGGCCAAAATAGAACGGAACAATTGTGTCGCTTCAGGAAAGGCAGTAGACGTTTTTGTAGGCACTCGCTCAGATAAATTTCCTGGTTGACGGTTCCGGTCGCAATGTAAACGTTGCTCTTCAAGCCACAGGTACAGATGACCTGCCACACCAGATATTTCTTCGCGAACTTTGACAGTTTAATGTGCTTGAAAATATCTGCCACCTTTCCCCGTCCGGTTGCCGTATAAAATTCCTGTCCAGGAAGCTGTTTAAAGTCTGCCTTGACGTAAGTTTCATCGTCCTGTACCACGCAATCAATCTTCGTCAGCATCGTCGTGTACAACTTTCGCGATCGTGCTTTGGTCGACGTGTTTTGTTTATCGTCGCGATTTGGAGTCACCACTTTCTTGTAAATCGACAGTCCAGCTCGTTTTTTAGCTCTATCCACGGTTGAAGGCGCCACTCCCAGCTTCTTTGCGACATCTCGGACGGAGAGGTTGGGGTTCCGCTCGAAACAGCGGGCAACTCTTTTTGTCGTCGCTGTGGCCTCCGGCTTTCGATTTCCCCCGATCCAGCTTTCCTGGCTGTCGACAAACGTTCACCGAACACTTTTAATTCGTTGGCAATCGCCAACTTGGCGTGAGAGTAGTTTGGATTTTCATCATGCACGTGCAAAATTTTGATGCGTTGCTTCTCTTCCTTCGACGACATTTTGATAACTGAAGTGCTAATCTCAAAATCAAAATAAAGGCATGATGCTACACGCACACATCTTCAAAATGAGGGGTTTGCAAGTTTTTTTTAATGCACGATGAAAGGAATTGCGACAAATTTACGTCGACCAAATTTTGATCGTAACACCCTTTAGCCGCCCCCCGGGTGGTAGGATAGTAGCGCGGTATGTTGGCAGGGTTATGGGTTGGGACTCATTTGGTAGTTATTTTAATTTTCATTTTATACTTATCAGTGGGAAAATAAATGATTAATTTTGTTGTTCCAGCTGATTATTTTTTTCCAGCTGGGAATGTAATTTTGGCACACACCCCCGCCCGAGGGTTTTTTAATAGTTTTAAATAGTTTTTTCCAATCGTTCGTATCAAACAAATTTAAATAAAAATAAGTGAATTGGAACACAGCTTAAGGCCCTAACCCCTGAGCACACGTGGCTTGTCATTTTCGCTCAACCTGGCGACATCTGCTGGACCGAGATACCTGTCCAGTTCGTCCAAATTTTGAACTGTGGATGCGCAGAACCTTGTGTCAACATGAAATTTGTGCTGGTCATTGGTCGCACGAATCATCCAAACAGGGACGATATTTACGAACTGTTTTGCCTCATGCTTATCCTCTCTACGGGGACTCATACAATACCCAACAAACATCAATGTCGAATAACCGCTTGTTCAAACCAATTTGGAGAAGTTATTCAGCTTTCTAGAAGAAAAAGCAGAACAACTTCTCCAAATTTGTTTGAACAAACTGTTATTCAGCATTGATGTTTGTTGGGGAGTGTGGATACGTTCGAGAAACCTTGTGTGCGAACTCCTTGAAATAAAAAAATTAATTACGTAGCAATTTAATATGAATATAATAGTGCTCGCTTCAGTTTATCGACAAAGTCATCTATGTCATCAAAAGAGCCGAAAATTAATGCGCCTCAGAAATTATGCGAAATTAAAACAACAAAAACAAAACTTAATCAAACACATTCGATACATTAATCATGAATTTCCTGAAAATTAATGGAATGAAATAAAAAAATTAAAATTAAATTAATAAAAATAAAAAATTTGCATTACATTTAAAATTTAGCGCGTTTATTCTTCCAAATTTTAAATATTTCTTATATTTCAATGTGGCGATTAGAAAAAAAAAAAACACAGTTTTGCCAAAAAGGATTGTTTTCTTCGCAATGACTACGATAAAACCAATTTACCGTTTACAGCATATACTGGAGGCAAAATGGTTTTAAAATGCTTTTTCAACTGACCATCATAAGATAATATGAATGAGTCCCAAAACATTTTACGAGTTCATAAATTCTAAATAAAAGCTTTGATAGGAGTAAAAAGAATTTGAGAAAACAAGGCTTTAAGATCGTTGTAAACAAGCTGTGTAGGTTCTCATAAAAATAACTATAATATGAAACCTAAAATTATGAAGTTTGAGCAGAGTGTTCAGATGAAAATTTGAATCTGTCGACGCCTCACGGATCGTTGCAAAATATGCCCTCTTCCGGCACTGATTCCTTGTTGCCAATCGGATCAAAAAGGGCAGCACTCACTGTAAACTGAAAATTGGGACTCCAATAAGTGCATTTTTACTGCAGAGGCTTTAAATTTTTTGTCATATAAACCTTCCACAATGTGAGTTGGAAATCCGGGTCAAAATGACCCGAAACACCTTATTCGGAACAAAATGTTAACACCCAAGGAAGGTTAAGTCAGTGCATTCCAATAAACGGATCTGTTGGATTACGTAAACACTTGTTTGAGCATTTCCTTCTACTGAACAACACATTTTTATCACGAAATTACTTCTTTTCCAGCTAAACTCCGGTTTCGAACTCACAAAAGTAAACAAACAAAACCGGTGTCACGAAGACAAATTTCCTATTTCTCCAGAATAGTTGAACATAGTGCAACCCGAGGATGAATTGTAGTGCAAATGGCAAGAAAATTATCAAATTTCAAGAAAAATTACTTGCAATTTAAACACGATCGACTCCACACAACCCAGGTTCTGCCTTGGCATAGGCTTTGTCGGCTATTACTACGCAACGGAACTTCGTCAGCATTGTCGTGTACAGTTTCCGGAGTCGTGATCTGGCCATCTTGTTTTGTTTATCGTTGTGATTTGGAGTTACTATCTTCTTATAAGCTGACTGTCCGGCTCGATTCACGGTTGTAGACAATACTCCCAACTTATTTGCGACATCTGGAATGCAGAGACGTTGGGGTTTCGCTTGAAATCACTGGCTCCTCTTATCGCAATCTTCCGATTTCTCCCTGAATCAGGCTTCCTGGCTGTCGACAAACGTTTCTCTAACAATATTACGTTGGTGACAGATGATTTGGCCACTTTTAACTACTGTGTCAATTCTGCTACATACAATATTTGATCAAATATCTCTTTACCTTCAACAGATGCAGTGACCCGGTTTCTGTCCTCGAAGTTCTTCATCCACACCAACAAACTGACGTATGGTATCTACCTGCTGAACCCGTTAATCATCACCGCAGTCTTCGGTCTATCCGACAACAGCGCCAATGCCGATCCCGTTCCAACGGTAAACAAATATTTAGTGGAACAACTCTGCCCTTTCCGAACTGCGATCGAATTCACACCTCTTCGATAATTTTTACCCTTTCGTAATGTTTTCCCGTTATTTTCTCCTCCGCAGCTCGTCATGGCCCTCGGTGTCACGGTGCTTTCCTACGTGGCAGCCCTTGCCTTCACCGTGCTGTTCGAAATCCCCTACTGCACCATCTCGAGCGAAATATTGAAACTGAAAAAGAAGCCCACCGCCGCCGCCGCCGCAGCACCGGCAGCAGAGCCTACTTCGATCACGGATTCGGTCGAGAGCAAGAAAGTGAACTGAGCAAACAACGCACTTGTTGGCATTTGACATTTTTAACACACTCTAATGGATGGGAATTTGAACCAAGGACGCACCAGAATAGCACACTTTCGGGATTTCCGAGTCGACGGAAGTTCGTTTTCCACCGGTTAATGTGATAAATGAGGAATGGTCGAAGGAATATGTGAAAAAATCTCTTGTTTTTAGCTAGTTTGCCACCACCGGTTTTCCAACGATCTTACGATGGAAGAAAAGACATTAAAAATGATAGGATTTTTACGCTATTCGCAAAGATTTTAACCTGTAACTGTTTTTAAGGACTGCTTAGCGTTATTTATTGTACTGTATAAATTGGTAAGGCGTAATTTAATTAACTATTTAACGAGAAGTTCAAAGTATGAAAGTGTTGTAGTTCCTGGGATAAAACGAGAATAAAAAATATCATTTAGAAAAAACTAATATCCAAATTGTAACACAAGGAACTTCTCAAATAGTAGTAAAGTGAGTTTGCACTTCTGTTGAACGAAAGTGAAATAAAGTACGAAAATGCAAATCTCATCATGACATTGTCAAATCGAAAGAACGAAAGAGACCCATGAAAGAGACCGCATTCTGAATGTAAATTGGCAAAAAAAAAAAAACGTTGCTGAGTGGCTTTTCAATCCGAACGTAACACTTGATTCAATAAGATTCGCCTGAATTATCAATAGCTGATTTTTTGCTGTTGTCTTGTCTTTGGCTTTGCGGTTTGCCAATCTCTGTCTGCGTGCACTCAACTGCTCAGCTGTTTTGGGACACTTGCAAAAGAAAAGAAAAACAAAGAAGAGAAACACCGCGCCGACGAGAGAGCGTTGATTGAATCGATGTGTCGCTACGCGGTGTGTTGACCTAATCAAACATCGGACTGGTTGCGGGTAGCTCTGCAGGGCAGGCACCGCAAATCACAGATTAGGGAAGGGAGGAGAGGCAGCAAGTGCCTGGAAATGGAAATAAAGAACAAAAAGAAAACCTACAAGGATTTGGACAAATGGGCACAGTTTTTTATGTAACTTTTTTAATCTGACGAACGCACAGTGGTCGGAAAAGCCTTTTTTCACGGCGAAATTAATAACTTCTAAAGGTTACATTTCCGAGTCATGGCGTCTTCTACAAAGTTGTATTTAAAAAACATGTCCATCTTGTGGTGATCTTTTCGTAGTTCCAAACTTTACCGCTAGGGCGGCGCTGTTACTAACTTTTTAACAAAGCAAAATAGAACGGTGAGGTCAAACACAAGTTTGTAGGACATACAATTTCAAGCAACTTTGCTCAAGACATCATTTTTCTAGCTCTTTATTTGACCATGATAGAACTAATGTTCTGCTTTAACTCAGGGTGTCTCTAAAAAAATGATGTCCAAACAAAATGTAGAAAACATTACAGCGCGCATTTTTGCCGAACAAAGTTTTTAAATACAACTTAAAACACGCTACAGGCTGCTACGATAGGAGCGTTCGGCGCTTGCGCACTGCTTTAGTTCGGAGCTATTTTGCTGGTTTAGATTAGGGTGTCCCTTAAAAATCAGTTTTTTCATTCTAACTTTTTAGTTTAAAATGTTAGTAAAAGATAATCTTCAGAAAAATGGTTGAACAAATTATGATGCATGTTTTTGCTGAACTAAGTGATTGCGTATATTTTATTTTTCAAAAGTTAGGGGTGATTTTAACGAAAAACATGTCTGGTTCTAAGCAGTCCCTGCTCGTGTGCCCCAGGAGTACTCGGGCTATTATATATAGCTCTATGTTCCTTAATATGCATTAAAACAAGAATTTGATGGTTTTCTGGTCAATTTCGCCTAAACAATCATAAGATCGAAAAGAAAAAACGTATATTTTTAGTTAAAATTACCCCTAACTTTTGAATGATAAGTTGTATTTAAAAACTTTGTTGAGCAAAACTGCGCGCTGTAATGTTCTCTATATTTTGTTTGGACATTACATTTTCTTAAAATGATAAACAAAAAAGGTAAGAATAAAAAAACTCATTTTTTTTGGACATAACATTTTCTTAAAATGATAAACAAAAAAGTAAGAATAAAAAAACTCATTTTTTTAGAGACACCCTGAGTTAAAGCAGAAAATTAGTTCTATCATGGTCAACCAAAGAGCTAGAAAAATAATGTTTTCAACAAAGTTGCTTGAAATTGTATGCCCCACAAATCTCAGTTAGACTTCACCGTTCTATTGTGCTTTGTTAAAAAAGTTAGTAACAGCGCTGCCCTAGCGGTAAAGTTTGGAACTACGAAAAGATCACTTTAAGGATGGATAGGTTTTTTTTTAAATACAACTTTGTAGAAGACACTACGACTGGGAAACGTAACCTTTAGAAGTTATTAATTTTGCCGTGAAAAAGGCTTTTCCGACCACTGTGGAACGGCGACCGATGCAGGAATAAAGGCTCGAACGCAGTGATAACGGGAAGCGGAACGGCAACGGCTGCGGAAGAGCCCAATTTAACTAAACCCGTTTGTCGGATCGAAAACTGAGGGAATCCAAGTTAATTCCAATTAGACATATCGACGTCAT